>JAOBAT010059308.1:0-26073 GCA_026413305.1 Hydrozoanthus tunicans | reverse complement strand
GGGGGTTGGGGGTTCATTAACATTTAGACCATCCAGACAGGGGAGGGGGCTTAGAATTAGAAATGGCGGAAGGGGGAAGGGGGGATTTTTCAAAAACTGGTAATAGCCAAAGACATAAACATGACATGAGCTCACCACATGTAATAGAACTAGTAGCACTGTCTTCCTCGGGTGCGATTATAAGCAGTAAGTATAAACGATGAACCAATAATAATTGCGTGATATTTAAGAGAAGGAGAAAACTCGGAAAAAAATCCCATCAGGGACTCGGATTTTTTTTCCGAGTTTTCTCCTTGTCTTAAATACGACTCAGATAAACCGTTGACAAAACGTACTCGTGTTGTTGACGCCTTATGCTTTAGCTCCATCGTCTTTATGTTACGTTGGGATGGGCCCTAGACGGGGTGCTTATAAGATGACGTAGAGAGGGGGCTTAACAGATCATAAAGAGAGGGGGGCTCGTTAGATCACATAGAGAGGGGGCTTATTAAATCATATAGAGAGGGGGGCTCGTTAGATCACATAGAGAGGGGGCTTATTAGATCATATTGAGAGGGGGGCTCGTTAGATCACATAGGTGGGGGCTTATCAGATCACACAGGCGGGGGCTTGTTAGATCATATGGAGAGGGGGGCTCATAAGAGTACATGGGGGGGGGGCTCATTAGATCACAGAGAGGGGGGCTTGTTAGATCACATAGAGAGGATGGCTCATTAGATCACATAGAGAGGGGGGCTCACTAGATCACATAGAGAGGGGGCTCATGATCATTAGATCACATAGAGAGGGGGCTCATGATCATTAAATCACATAGAGAGGGGGGCTTGTTAGATCATATAGAGAGGATGGCTCATTAGATCACATAGAGAGGGGGGCTCATGATCATTATGTAACCGGCGACTAGGCTTGCGCGCAGTGAATCGAACTAACTAGAGTGACTTAGAAGGAATTTGTTATGAAAAGCAAATTGAAAACTAAAATCTTAAAAGCAAGAGTAAAATACAAATAGGCTGAACCAGTATGAAACAACAAGAACAGTGTATAAGGAAATGTAATAGATTTATAAGCGCTATGAGCTTGTAAATGTTATAAGCTTAACAATATAAACGGGAACGAAAATAAGGCATTACAATGCTGTAACAAATTAGAAACATAGATATAAGCCGCTAACAGCATGTTGAGTGAAAACAAACACGAGTGTATTCAAAATCTCACTCGCGCGCAACAGAATAAAACTAAATCACTACTCAAGTCTTTTAAAAATCCAGTTAAGAACCCTTCTAAATTATTCTAAATCTGTTACAAAGTGACCTGGTCACAATTAGATCACATAGAGAGGGGGGCTTGTTAGATTATATAGAGAGGATGGCTCATTAGATCACATAGAGAGGATGGCTTATTAGATCATATAGAGAGGACGACTTGTTTGATCACATAGAGAGGACGGCTAGGAGCTTCGCCACAACAAATGATAATCATGACAATGTGGGAATTACCACGTGCACGTAGAAGTGGTTGGTTTTAAATAGAAATAGACAATCAGACAAATGAAACCCTTTTATTGATAACATAACTTATTAGGGTCGTATTCTGGCTGGGCCAACTGTTTCAATCTAAGCTGGTTTTGGTTGGATTGGTTGAAATTTCCAAGAACACATTTTCAACCCTTTTCCGATGAAACGTTTGAAACCTTTCAACCAGGGTCAGAGTTGCTTGAAATGGTTGATCAACCAAACAAACCGAAAACGATTTTCCCAATAGAACACAACCTAGGTGTCAGCGAAGCTAGATTCGTTATGGAGTAATTGTGATTTAAACAATGCCACAAACCAGCTGTCACCATTGAGTTCAAGTGAGCTTTTGTAAGTCACAGTCGTCATGATTATTGCAACACAGTTTTGTTTTGTCTTACACAACGTAGATAATTTCTTCTTCCTTCGGTACCAGTCGTATTCATTGACTTTTGTTCTTTTCAAAGAAGCAGTGGTATATGCTAAATGGTCTCCTATTAAAGGCCAAGACAAAACAAAACGATTTCTAAACTATTGTGGCAAAAATGAGTGCATGTGAAATGAGAGTCCGGTTCTACCTGTGTCAACAAGTGAACCGGCACAATGCTGACGTCGAAGCTCCAGATGAACAAGAAATGCAATATTTATAAGAAAGAAACCAATGGAATACGGCCGCTGGGTACACAAACCACCATAGCTGCAAACAAAAAACAAAAGCTTTAAATCATGGTAAAACTTATCAATTCAGGAATCTGAGGAGATAAATGGGTTATGATATCGCGATGCACACAGTTCAGAGACCTTCGGTGGTACGAACAAAATGTTTCTGTTTCATCGTTATATAAAGCACACGACAGAACCCGAATTGAATGAATTTACACAATCAGAGAGAAAACACGGCCACGTAAGCCCCCACTTTGGTAGTTGGTCTCCGAGCAAGGGAAAAATGAAGTCCAATTATCGTGGAGTTCGTATACGGTCTCTCGTCCCGGCAGTAATCGGAGTCAGCCTGGGGTTTGCGTTGTCGATGATATACATCCCAGTTGTCGAACAGCAATGCCTCTTTGATTTAGAAGAGTCGCAAGCACTTTTCCTTGGGAAACAACAGTCTGAGTTGTTAAAAAGCCGCGAAAGGAAAAGCACAGAACAAAAAGTTAGTATTCAAAGCACAGAACCAATATCTCACCAAACTATTCCACCAAAAGCAACATACTTCAATATGAATCTACGACCGTTCTACGTTACTAGTGAACTTGGACATCGCGATAAGTTGTTGGTCGGAGTTTTGACCACAGAAGAACACCTTGAATCGCTTGTCTTCGCCATAAATAACACTTGGGCACCAGCTTTATCGAAAGTTATCTTTTTTACACCTTACTCCAGAGATGCAAATTTTCACGAGAAATACAATAAAGCTTTAGGGTTGCCAGTTGTTCAATTGCTCGATATTGAAGGCGATGATTCCACAACAAAGATTACCATTTCGTTTAAAATGCTTAAATATATGCACGATCATCATATTAATAATTATGAGTGGTTTATGCGGGCTGAAGACACTATGTACATGAAGCCAGAAAAATTACTTGAATTTCTTAACAGTGTAAACAGTTCAAAGGATCTTTACATGGGCCACCCATCTGCTTTTGGGTCAGACGACCCAGGAACAAGGGCCAACCTTTACTCACATCAGAAATACTGTAAGGGGGGACCAGGTTTAATCCTTAGTCGGAGTGCCCTGGCAAAGCTTACCCCAAGTTTGGAAGCTTGTCTTGAAGAGGCTATTTCAGATGATGAAGATATAGAGCTTGGGCGATGTTTATACAAAAATCTTGGTCTTCAGTGCACATGGAGTTATGAGGTATGGTCAAAAATGCATACTGTTACTGTTAAATCACACTGCAAAATTTTTGTGCTCATTATTGTAAGTCAAAATAACCAAATTTACAAGTGTTATTGGCTTGTTCCTAAGTTTGAGAACTGTTTCACCAAAATTTAATGAGTTGGTCATTTTTTTATAAAGAAGTGAGATGTTCTTGTCATTTTTGTCATACCAGTAAATATCAACAGCAGCAATAATTATTGTCACAGACCCAAATAAATACAACTTTACTACACATGAACATTATAAATCCCCAAGTTGAGCTAGTCTTTTACTATTTTAACCCTTTTGTCTTTTTTATTAGTTTTTCTCACACATTTCTATCCTTTCATATCTCTTTTTTTACTTATCTATCTCATTAAGCAATCACTTTTTGCACCATTGTAAACAACACCTCTGTATCAATTTGTCACACACTTTGCGCTGGCAAAGGACTTCAATCTGAAACACCTGTATCTTAAAATATTCTACAGTGAACAACTAAAAAAGTTCAAACTCAAAATTCTGCAATTTCTTTTCAGTCACTTTAGCACCCAGACATTCAATAATTTAACTAAGTACAGAGCTCATAATTATTATTCAAGATAGTTTAAGCAAGCTACAGTAATTTTTGAGACAAAAAAGCATTTTAAAAGTTAGTCAGTTTAATTAGTGATTTTACCATTTTAGATTGCAGACATGTTTTATCAGCTTCCAGAAGGTAGTGAAACTGATGTAAGTACTTTACTGAGGGACAGAAGGACAGCTAAAAGTGTCACCATTTCTCCCATTCGCAATCCCTTAAACATGTATCAGATTCATCATTATTTCTCGGAACTGGAATTGAATAAAACTTTCATGGAGACACGAGCTCTGCAGACAGCTATCAAGGAACTCCTTCCATACCTGCCTGATGGTAAGGAACTTGTTTTGGTTTTTGTTTGATTTGAAACTGTAAAATCTGAGGCAGTTTCTAACTGTAAAAGCCAAGGGCAGGGTAATGGTAGTCTCAGGATAAATTCACGCAATTGGCTGCTGAAAATTTCTTGTATCTGGACACAGCTTTGTTTGGATAAAAAAAAATGCACTAGAAAATATATATAATAATAAAGATGCTGCACTCAAGAAAAGCTGTATTCTAGTCAAAACTAGCATTAGCTAATTAGACTTTGCATCAAGAGTTGTTAGTATTCCAAGGTGTTTAGGTAATGCCAAGTGAGTTGTTTTATGGTTCCATTTGTACTGCGACTTATATCCAAACTTAATTGCCATTTTAGTATTTTGTTGTAATGAATTCCCAAGATTTCTACATCCAAAACTGTTCTAAATTGTGAGCTTGCCAAGCTCTGACAGAAAATCATTGATCTCTTGGGAAGTGGACATTGTCTAATAGCCTGAGACAGTGAGCCAAACAGAGTACATACATTGCCAGGGTCACCAAGTTTGTATATACTAATTAGGTATATCTGGTTATGATAATTTGTACTGTAGCTGTAGTGGAGAAAAAACCAAGCTGGCCAACTGGTTATCAAAGGCCATTCAGACCTCGGACAAGATTTGAAGTGATCCAATGGCAGTATTTCACAGAGAATTACACATATGGCTATGATGAGAACAACCCTAAAGTGAAGCTTGTGGATGACCACAAGAGAGACGTTAGTGAGGTATGTGAAACAGTCATGAAGTTGATAACAAGAGAGCAGGAATACGAAGGCATAGTGCCACAGCTTGTGAATGGTTATCGAAGAGTTGATCCTTGGAGAGGGACAGAATATATCCTTGATGTGAAACTCAAAAAGAGTGCTTCAGAGGAAGAGATCAGACGAGTTCATCTACTGAGGCCTTTGACAAGAGTGGAGAGTGTTCAGGTGAGAACTGTTGTTCATCAAACAAGAACTCCATTTAGACCTGGCCTGGTGAAGCTGCATTCCTCAAATAAGTTCCCCCCTTAAAAAACCAACAATGAAAATGCCATCCCTTCTGTTAGTGCCATTTGGTACAAGTTAAGGGGGTTAAACTCCGTCCTTTAATGAGCAACTTTAGAATGATGAAGAACCAAAACTACGACAAAACTCATTTTACGGCATTATCAGTAAATTACTCTCATTGTTTTGATGTTGTTATTATTTATTACTTTATTGTTATTATAACTGTTTTGATGTTGTTATTGTTTTTGTGGCTACAGCCTCGTTTCGAGGCATAGCCATAATGCCGTCCTGTTTGTCCGAGTGTCCGTAACCATATAATCGGGAAATTGTCGTAGGGTATTCGTGTTTAGGCGAAAACATTCGGAGCCAATCCAAGTGAAACCGAATAAAACCAAGTAACAACTCCTCCTCGTGGGTTGCTGTGTCATGATTTTCTTTCCTTTTCCTTCTGTATCGTTCTTCGAGACACAGATAAGCGATCACATTTTATACAATGTCTCGATAATTCTTTGTAGCTGTTATCAGGCACGGCACTCCAACAATGTGTCGAGTGTGTTCTTATCAACAGTATTGCAGGTCAGTTTGTGCCTAGTTTAAACTCCGACTCAAACTAAGTACTTTGTCGTTATATTTAACTCTGTTATCATGCTGAGTGAAAAATGAGCTTGTACCATTTTTATTCTACAATAAAACACAGTTGTTAACACAATAATGGATAATTTTTTATACAGAACTTTTTCATTCTGTCAGTTGTAGCAATCAAATGTTTATATGTAAGCATTTGACCTTTTGACATTTCATTTGTACCAATTTGTTTACGTAAGTTCTACTCATATTTTTAGTCAAATTTCCAGAACTTTTGCATTTTCATTTCTTAAATCCATTACAAACAACAAAGTATCATGTCAGTACGGGATTTGCAACAGTCTTTTCTTGTTTGATAGAGATCATAACAAGTTTATAAATAGAAACTGTTAATCACTGCATGTGACTTTTGACACGTTTGTAATTTGGGCGAAGGCAGATTCTATTTTTGTCGAGAAAAGTTAGAGCATTTACAATCCTTTTCTAAGACGAAATGTGACTATATCTTAGTTTAATTGAAAACGGAAATGCAAGTTTGCTGTGAAGATTTTTTAAAATTCAATTTTTAATGCCCTTCTTGGTTTGTATGTTTTATTTTATTTAAGAGAAGTGGCGATGTTTTTACTAATTATAGTTTTTCTGTGAATAAACATTGATAATTACTTTACAATCGAAGCCAGGCCTTGATTTTTCTCAGTTTAATTTAGTTCTAAACTGTAAGTAAAACTTGGGTCCCTTTGTTCTGTATGGCTGTTCTTATATAAATGTGTTTAATCTCTTTCCCTTCAAAGAGCAAACTAGGTAATAAAGTCCTTCGGAAGGCATAAATATAGTAAACTCGATAGAGTTGTTGTTATTATTTATTACTTTATTATTATTATGACTGTTTTGATATTGTTATTATTTTTTATTTTATTGTTATTATGACTGTTTTGATGTTTTCATTATTTATTACTTTATTATTATTATTACTTGTCAGCAGTGCAATTGCCAAGCTATGCCCCAAAGCTCAAGTCCCTGTTAGACCAATGTGTTGTGTTTTGAGCAAGACACTTTCCCTGACTTGTTCCAGTTGACTCAGCAGTATAAATAAGTACCAGCTGATGCTGGGGGATAATTTTTGATTGGTTAGTGTTCTGTCCAGGGGGAGTTGAAGGCTCTCACCTGCTTAACAATACAAACACCAAATGGATTTTTAGGATTATCACTACTACTGTATTAATATATAACTTTTTTGTTGTTGTTGTTAGATGCCAACTGCCACAGAGCAAAGGGGTATTCATCTTGTTCTACCTGTGACACACAAGGACTCTGACAGATTGGAAAGCTTTCTTCATATGTACCAGAGAGTGTGTCTACAGACAGGAGAGAATGTTGTATTGCTCACTGTGTTTGTTAATGTTAGAAACGGTCCATCATCTGAGCGTGGGAATCAGCCTGATAAGTTTGCAGATAGTAAAGAGTTGATTGCAAGGTAAGCTGGCAAAAATTGCAATGAATTGTTAAAGTGCATATGAAGTGAAAAATTGTATTACTTCAGTGGATAGACCTTGCTAAATGAGGAATAATGGTGAAAAAAATTTTGCCTAAATCATTCCTGGTTCTTGAGATATCAACATTTAAAAATTGCATCTGATGGCAACATGAGTAGTTCCAACAAATTTGCATTTTTCTAAAATCTGCTGCCAATCCGTAAAATTTTGGTGGGTTTGAGCCAAACTTGGACTGATGACCCACCTGCCTCGGATACATCAATAATCCAACTTTAGCTATAAAACACCCAAGTGTTACGAATTGGCAGCAGGTGTTAAAAAAATGCAAATTTGTTCGAACCACTCAGGACGTCATCAGATGAAAATTTTAAACATAAATATCTCAGAACCAGGAAAGATTTTAGCAAAATGTTTTCACCGTTTTTCCTAATTTAGCAAGGTCTTTCCACTGAAGTAATAAAATCTTCACTTCATATGCACTTTAAGTGAAGCACTCACACTATAAAAGCACATGGTCAGTCAGAAATTGGCCATACTTATACTAGAGGGTCTAAGAAACAACCTTAACAAGCATCAGTGAGTATGTCTAGGGTAAATTTGTGATCATGGAACAACTATCCCAATCTCCAATAACTGACTGACTGTAGAATTAATGTTGACACAGTAAGAAGCCTGAATTGCTAAATTTTTTTTACTGCACTGCATTTCAGTTTCCACGCAAGCCAAGGCTGTCTGATTTCAGTTAAGTTTTTTCTAGGCTTGATAGCTTAGTTGTCCAGGAAAGGAGGTTAATCTGTTAACTTCTATTATTCCCAGTTATATTAGTATTTTCTCCCAAATGGGGCCCATACATTTCACTGAACAAGATTGGGAGAATTTAACTCTTCATCTACAGCCTTTTTCTTTGTTTAATCAATTCTGATCTGTGTTATTTTGTTAAATTTATTTAAGAAGAGGTTAGGTGTTAATGACTGACTGGGACTGGAACAATTAAAGTTATAGCAGAACTTTAGAAACTGTTTTTTGTTGTTGTTGTTTTCAACTTCTTAGTTGTAAGTTGGAGCTTGTATTTCCCCCTTAAAACTTGAGCACCCAGAGCATCCATAGAAATTACTACCCATCACGGTGTACCAATATGTAACTCCAAATATTCATTGTCATTTCTTTACAGGCTCTCTGATCTGGGAAAGGGGAGAAATAAACAGAAATATATCAGTTTTCCTTTTTCCTCTGACAGAGAGAGAGAGAGAGACTGTTCACATGCTATGTTATTAACTATTATTTGTGGTGGCGTTATTTTTATTGACTGTGTAAATCTTTATCATAGGTACAAGCATAAATACACTTGGGCTCAGTTACCATGGATACAGATTGGAGTGAAGTACAACTCCCTAAAATTACTGATGGACATTGTCACCATGAAGTTGCCGGCCAATGCTTTGATATTCCTTACAAGTCTTGGAGTTGAGTTCTCAGTAAACTTTCTCAATCGCTGTCGAGTGAATGCACTCAATGATGAACAGGTGAGTGAGAGGTTCAGATGATGACAAGTAAAGGATATTACATGGCCGCGCAGAAATGTGAGTTTCCATATTTGTAAAACAAGGTACATATTGGCCGCAGCATCCACCGAATCTCATCAAAACATCAGCCAGGTTGTTTTTTCCTGTGAACTGATATTCTTGTACAGGGAAAGCTGCTACTCGTTCCCAGATCCCTATACTTGGTGAAAAGCCCTGAGAACGAGGTTGACTCCAAAGCACTGGTTCTGTAATTAATGATTAAAGTGAGTAAACAAAAATTAATTATTTTTTTCCTTACAGGTTTTCTTTCCCATTCCATTTGTATTTTACAACAAGGAGATTGTGTCGCGGTTCAACACTCTTCCTGAACACATAGTTTTACACCGTGACACGGGTCACTGGGATGACACAGTTTACGACCAAGCTTGCTTCAACAATAAAGACTACAAGGAAAACCGCTTGCACAGCGAGTCATTCCTCAAAGAAGAAGCGAGCCCCCCGAAAGCTTTGATGGAAGTGTTTGCGGACAGCAGCCTGCAGGTGTTTCGTGCTGTTGATGTTGACCTCAGAAAACACTACCAGCCTATCAGTTGTGATCCTAAACTGTCGGACGACAAGTATAGTGCATGCTTGATAAGGAAAGGAGAAGGGCTGGCCTCCACTACTCATCTGGCACGCTTGTTATTCGAGATGGAAGAGGATGAAAACCACAAGAAAACGCAAGCCCCTGTGTATTAACTCCTCACAATAATAACTGGGTCGGATGAATTATGTTTATGAGTTCTCTAAAAGTCGTCAGTTTTGGTTTTAGTGTTTTTTGTTAAGAGAGTGTCTCTGCTGAAGTATTCAAACTTCTGGGTTTCCCGCAAAACAGAAAACCATGCCAAACAAAGACGTGCTCTATTTATGATCCGTTATTTAATTTTGTTAATCTTTATTGTCAATTTTTCTCAATTATAAAAACACGTCTTCAACTATGCCCTTCATACGCTGTTCCTTTATTTTCTCGATTCGTATGGTTGCAAGCAGTTGTTTAATAAAGAATCCTAAGTCGTGTATTAGATGATGATAAAAACACATCGGGCGTTTAACTTCAAAGAAATGTAGAAAAAACATTAGCCACGGGCGAGTGTTAGCTACATTTTTTGAGGGTTCTAAAATGTCCGGCGTGTTTCATCACACTTAGTCTCCTTACTAAACAATGAAACTGTATGCACGAAAGGGCGTTTACGTGAAAAAGTTTATTTTCTTTATTTTAGTGAGGTCTTACCCCTTGCATATGGCTCGTGCGTACACTGTGACGTACACAAGTGACGTGTGGCGTATTCCACGGTATCCCACTCGAAAGCATTGCGAAACTAATATTTAGCAAGTACTCCCCTTCCAGCGGCCCGGGTACGTAGAGAGATTGCGTTTTAGCGACGATGACGGTGGTAGCTACATCAGTGGTGGTATCTGAAATTGAAGGTCAAATAACAAACATCGGACCCATTCAGTAGCTTTGTCATTGGAAATGCGGTGAATGTGAAAGCCCTCTGGTGGAGGGGGTAACCCTGGGTGAAAACTGTAGAGATGGCCATCAGAAAAGTTCCAAAATTACCCTAGAAAATACCAAGGCATAAAAATTTTGTACCCTAAAAAATACCTCTTGGTCAAAACATTAACGTAAGAATACCAATTAGAAGTTGATATTTTTAACCTGATAGCTAGCGGTTGGCGCTACACTCGCGTTACGCTTGATATGCAGTAGATAAAGGCCCGTGCGTGTTAGGACGTTTGCCACAGGACTTTTGTCTTCTAACTTCTTATTCAGTGCGCGCGTTTACTAAAACAAGGGACGTTAAGGAGTCTAATAGCAACCCTGAAAAATACCAGGCTCTTGGTTTAACAAAGGTTTTCTGACTATTAAATGCGGCGGTTATACCTACTTGTACCACCCCAATCAATAGGCAGTAATCCCCCCTCCCGCCAGGTTGTTTTTACTAAAATGTTTTCAATCCCTGATTGTTCACTTCAGTGCAAGATTAAGTGGCTGTCTTATGGCACGTGACTGATTACATCCTCAACAACCTTAGAAATTTAGTTTTTTGAACTACCGAATTTACTTTAAGATTACTACAGGAATTAAGCCAGTACCCTTTCCACAAGTTACTTTTCTTATTTCTACTCGTAAAATTTTGATATCTAAGGGAGAATATAAAAAGAATTGTTGCCGTTGTTACTTCAAAATTCTAGTTAATATTAACCTTTGATTTTCTTGTTTCGACTTGCATGTGGTCGATCAAGATTTGAAATGAGGTAATTTTTCTTGCCGCGTGGCTGATGATCAAATGTGACGTTACAAAAGCAAGACAACCCTTCAAACATATAGATGGGTTGTATGACTGATATTTGAAAGGCTGGCAGATAGGCGATGTATCATTATATTACCTATGCGATAAGTTACTGGTTGATCAAATGCAATTAAGCATCTCAATAAAAACTTGAGACTTCGAATAAAATTGTAAAGCAAGTGCTTTTGAAATTCTGTCAGGAAAACTCATATATTTCAAGATCGACCGTAAGATTTTGCTGTAAAATAACGATGAACTGCACATCACAACTGACGAGCTCGTTTCTTCTGTCCAAACACTAGCTATCACAGGTGGCCGACACTGCTGATTGTTTATTGATCCTAAAGTTTACAGCAGCTTCTATTAAATGTTAAAAAATGCAACACCATGGTTGTCATTACGAAGCTCTCTCTCTTGGCTACTAATTAGATCGTACAAGTTTCAAGAAACTCGACACTTCAGGAACTTCTCCGAAGATGCAGAAAATTCACATGGGACAAATGTGTTTTGCAGTCCTGTTGCTGTTGGTGGGAACAGGTGGGACTGTGTTACTCTCTCGTAAAACTTAGTTTTGTTTGAGCTCAGACTTTTAGTTTGTTCCTTTTTTAATTGAATATAATTGCAAAAACACAAAGTTTTGTTTGCACTTGCACTGTAATTCAGAACCTCACTAGGATTTATAAATAGCTAGGTATATCATCGTTTGAACAAGTCACGGAAACGCCCTTTAAATTCATAAATCAAAGTTAGTTGTGAATATCAGGGAGTGCGGTTAAAAATTTTGGTTAACTTATTCTACAACTGTGCAGGGCACTGATACTCTTGAGGTCCAATACACAAACTGCTGCAACTGAAATCAAAACTAGTTTTGACCCTCGGACTTTAATTTAATTCCTTCAATGGCTGTTGATACTCGATAAACTGTTGTGAAACATTTCGCATTACCCTAGCGTGGGTTCCGTTAACCGTAAGGAAGAACAATGTAATTTATTCACTAGAGTTGTGATTGAAAGTTCACAACATGCCTTTGTATGTTGCGAAGGTAAGCATTTTTCGCGCCAAAATGGCCGATAAAAAACACCTAAGAACCGAAACTGAAAATGATAGAGTAGAAAAGCAGCTGTTCCTAAGATATAAAAAAAGAACATTTTTAAGCCGTTTCACAGGTACCTACTAGTTCTAGTGCTGGTGTCGAAATTCGAAAGATGACCCTTTACTCAAAGCACATCATGTCATTCCGGGAAAAATTGAATTCCTCGGACAAGCTTGTCAAAATTTAAAATAATGAGTATCTAGTTCTATCAGTTCGTTTCCACACCTTTCCAGTTAATATGGCCTTGTATAATTGTCATTGAGGTAGCAGGTAGTATTTGTCATCCACGCACCGGCCGACAAGATCTTCTCGTTGCCAGTCGAAAAGTCTGTACTTCTAAGACTTTTAATGTATCGTGAGTTTAATGGTCTCAGATGCGGCAAATTTATTTCAAACGTTTTAAAGTCTTGCTTTTTTGTGTTGAATAATGAAGTTGCTAACTCAATGTGCTTCGGGGATTGTTCAGAGCGCTTGAATAAGTGCAGAGCGAGAACCACAGACACAAAACCCTCACCGGCTGCCTTGCGTGTTTCCATTCAGGCGGCGCTTTTTTGTTACTCGGAACTATTCGAAAAAGCAACATTGTTCTCGATGTTTTTCTAAATTGATTTTGAAGTTCAAAGTGTAAATAAAACTCAATTTCTTAAGGTTGGTTTTACCTGCCTGTTTTACATTTTAGTCCCAGACAACCTATTTTCAAAATTTTCCGGGGGGGGGGGAGAGCCTTGCCCAGGACCCCCTGAGACTCGCGCCTTCGGCACTCGTTTGGTCCGTCTCCTTTTAATCCCATCCTCTCGCAAGAAGTCCTGGCTACGGGCTTGATCTTGCACAGAATTCGTGCTCGTAAACTTCTCCCGCAATACAAAGGCCCTGAAATCAATGTTGTTTTATGGTATGATCATATTCAGAACTGGGCGCATTAATTGGGGAGCATCAATCACTTACTAACATAGCTCTTAAGCAAATCAGCATATAAGTTAAGTGTGCAATGTCTGTTGTTGCTTCTTCGTCGTTGTTTGTGGTGTCTCGAGATGTCCTTTTTGCACCAAGTATGCTTTCGTTACTGTTTGAAGAGTTGTAAGAAAACCGTTTCATACGGCACTTGAAAAATTGATAAATTAAACCTTAAAATCCAAAAACAAGGCAGAATCCAGTTCACTTTCTAGCCCTGGAGAATTGTGGTCTTTTTTGGGTTTTCAAAAGGCTTCTTCCTTTGGGCAACTCCGCTGAACAGCTCGGTGACGCCACAAGAGTGGCTCAAGCTATGTGAATCAAGCTCAAAGTTTAGTATTTTTTCGGCTAAATGATTCGATTACCATAATAGTGCATCTCTAAAATATCGAAACAGTGCGTTTTCATGTTTTTTTAAACCAAACTTAATAAAATCTTACGTTTTTAGTTGTCAATAACGGAATCCTGCTTATTTAATTTGACGTTACTACAATTTTTCAGCGTTTGCAAGCAGACCAACCTACTGTGACTTAGACAAAGAAACTGGGCCTGGTCGTGCAGCGCTTCCAAGATTTTATTTTAACAAGGAATCTGGAGAATGCGAAGAATTCATATACGGAGGTGCTCGTGGAAACAAGAACAACTTTGTGACAAAGGACGAATGCGAAGAAACGTGTAAGAATTAACGCTTAGGTACGTAAACTTTAGTTGGTATCAACCTCATTATTCATACATTGTACTTCCCGGCGCTACAAAGGAAATCAGAGTTTCATAATAAACTTGACCAGGAGTGTGCATCTTAAGTACCAAGGACGTGACAGCAGCAAGCCCGTGGGTGGGAGTATTGACTCAATAATGTTCATAAAATAGACACTTATGTAGCTTAAATTGATTTTAACTACATATTATAAAATAATTGGGTTTTTTTTGTTTTTATCACACAGGAAGCCTTGCTCAAGAACCGAAAACATGGTGAAAAGTCAATATTTTCAGTAAAGAAATGCCAACTGTTTGTGTATCTTAATTTTCCATTTAAAACATAAATTAAAAGATTTACTTAACCGCACCGCGCCTGCCTTGTAAACACTTAAATATCTCTGAGCGGCTTTTCTCAACGAACCAAACATACCATTCAACTGTTCACAAGCCTGGACTGCCATGTGTTTGTTAGGCCGGTTCGTTCGGACCTATTCACAGTATTCCGGATTAAATTCATAAAATTGTAAATTTTTTCCAAATTGTTAGGGCGATGAAATGTCTCTTTAGAGTAAGTGTTACACTCAAAAGAGTTTTTACCACTAACAAGTGTCTTGTTTCGTAACTTCTCAGGAAAAACAGCCACACGAATCAGACAAGTATTCTTTTTTCGGAATAGGCCCAGGTCTATGGGTACGTTCACACTTCGTGCCCGGGCATTAGTGCCCGAGAACCGGCATAAGAGGAAGCGCTGTTCAGACACAACAAGCATACTTACTTCATTCTTACTCTATCTTTTCTAAGAGTAACAAAAATAGGCCTTATTCATGTTGACGTCAAAATAGTCAATTCCACTCCCAAGCCTTGTATTCAAGAAATAGGTGTAAGCATCTTGCACGTGCGAACAAGGTTCACGAAAGAATTCTTTTCATTTGTGGACGATTTGGGATTTGATTTATGAAAATATTCACACTTTCGTGATTCGAGAGCGAGGCTTGGGGGTGTTTGACGTAACATGCATAAGGCATGTTCGTGTGTATGCTAATCAGTGGTTCGTGAGCAACTAAGGAGCCTGGGAACAACCAGAAATATCGCGTTCACACAAGGACCCGGTGCCCACTTCAGTGCCCGAATACCTAGGCTGATTTGTTAAACAAAACGATTAGCCCTGATGCAGGACCAAATACAATGACAACCAAAAGTTGTTGTTAAAAGTTATTTAAACCTATGGTTATTGCTAATCAACGTTTGAAGAACAGTTCAAGTCGTGAGCGGCCACCCCTCCCCCTCAACTATTTTCTGACTAACAAAGCAACATTGGAGTAGGAAGTGATTCAGATTTCATTCACGGATTTATGGCGGATGGACGGTCGGGCCGCGGCCCCAACTTGACAATGAAAAAATTAATAAAAATTTGCTTGGATTGAAAAAAATATTCGCATTTTCGGCAATCTCAAAAGTTTGAAACTTCGAGAGCATGCCCCCGGACCTAGAAAGCTCACGCCTTCGGCGCTCATTGGGTCGGGAGCTAAGCTTCCTGATATATATGTTCTGCCGTCAATGACTCCGGCCAACCTGACTTAACCACTGGCCACATCCGCGCCTAGTTTTTATGAAGATAAAGTAAAGTTCGTCAAAATCTATAATTAACTTTTCATTCATCCTTTCGAACTTTTCCTCCGCCCAAGGTCAAAATAGACTCTAGACCGACTAGCATGGTGAGGGAAGGGGAAACGAAAGACAAGTGATCCCATTTTTCATTAGCTGAGTAACCAGACTACCTAAGGATAGCCTGGTTACCATGAAGGGCACAAGCGGGTGGAAGGTTGATTGCATCGTTTGGTGCTACGCTTTCGTGCTCTGGCAAGTTAAGGGTATGTTAATGGCCTTGCTTTTGTTTAAAGTTGATGTTTTTGTTTAGCTGTTGTGCCGATATAAAACGTGAAAGAATTGCTGTGTTTAAAAGATTAACAGAGCGCCCGACTTGGAGCAAGCGTTCGACCAATGGCAATGGTAAATGTTTATATCAGGCAACAACGTTGATACATTAAATTCTCGCAAATTTTGAGACAAATTTCAATTCAATCAAATTTCCAGTTGCAAAAAACAACATATTTGTCTTAATAAAGAATTAAATCTCGATCATTTTCCAGAGTGCTAACCAAATCGGATTCTTCTGGAAATTGAATTATTTCCAACCCTGATGAAAAATTGAAATTAAAGCCATCTTGAACCAACTTTGAAACAACAGAAAAATTTCAATTCAAGCGAATTTCCAACTGCAACAACATGTTTGTCTTAATAAAGCAAATCTCCAACATTTTCCAGATTGCTTACTAAATTGGACCTACCTCGAAGCTTCTTCTGGGAATTGACTGATTTCCAACTCTGACTAAAGATTTTTTGTCAAACTTTCTAAAAAATCAAGCCCAGAAATGGATTTTGTACCAATGCACATAAAGAGCAAGTGTAAAATTGAGCTTAAAGCAAGCCCAAAGCAATCATTATGTAACACTCAAAAAAAATGAGCATGACATCAGGCTCAAAAACGAGCATAAAAGCAAGCAAAAAACGAGCCCAAAATGTGTATTGCATCATCCATGAAAAAGCAAGTCCAAAGTGAGAGAGTAAACCTCTCCTGTGCTCAGCCAGGAATGACTTTGTGTGAACTATAGTCAGTAACAATATTTAGTTTGTGAAATAAACAGTAGTGCTAGCCTTCCCGCCTAGAATCTTTCACTCCACATGTTTTATATGGGGGTGCTCAGATGTGCAATCTTGCACAACTGGAAATCAGCAGACAACTAATGGTTCCGAAATAGTATATATTTGACATATAATTATATATATAGTCACTGAGCTCATGGTTATCAAGCTCTCAAACACAATGTTCATGGTCCCTTTTTCAAATGTCGTAACCTGCTGGATAACTTGAACCAAATAATGACCTAGATTGGCTCTCTCTCAACATCTCAATCTGACCACTGGTTCACAGAACGAACAGGGCTCTCTTCATGTTGTCCAGCTCAAAATCCACATAAAATAACTCAAGAGCATAGTTGGCAAATCGCCATTTTGCTGCTGAATCTTTGATTCCACAAGTTTGTTCAACTTTCTTCTGTAAATCGCTTGGGCTGCCATTTAAGTAAACCGTTATCTTGCAATTTTCAGTAAGAATAACTGCATTATTAAGGGGAAAAATACTTTAAAAACCCTTGTAATCACTGTCTGCTGAAAGTTGGATGCCATTTTGAAGTAAACATGCGCATGTCATTTCTATTTCAATATTGGCTGATTAGTAAAAGTGGCAGAATTCAACCACAGCATGGAGCCTGAAAGCGAGAACTTGCTGCCACAGCTAAGAAATTCTGATTCTTTGTGCCAACTGGTACCAATAAATGTACAAGTTTGTTTACTTAATTGAAAAAATTGGGCATATTTTAGCATTTGTGTCATTGTATAGAGTCATAGACTGACAAAGAATAGAAATCTTATTCCCATTTTCAAGAAGTATTATTCCATATGACAAAAATTCCCAGTCTCAGTTCAGTGGGTCCCATTTTCCCAGTCCAAAATTAGGCAATTTACATCTTCAGCACCTTCTATAAATTACGGTTTACAGTGCATCAAGTTACTGCATTCATCCTTTTTTCCAGTTATAACAACAATAACTAAAACATTTACACCCATTATTAAAAGGAAATATGGCAATTACAAAAAAAAAAGAAATTTGCAGGGTTATGAGTGTAGGCTACCAGTATATAACCTGAAGGGTTAATCAAGGCAGATGGCTTTTAGACAATCTATTAAAGATGAAGCAACATCTTCAGGCTGTGGAGTGAAGTTGTTACAATCAATCGAATATGGTGTTAATTTCGAGTTTGGTAAAATTAATGCTTAAATGGGAATATTTTTTTAACTTCAGTTCTTTTCAGCACTGTTCTAAACCTTTTTCCGTTTGTTGATTTGACAAAAATTATATTTTTCTTACACAATATTTAGTCAATGTTCAATGTTCCTTTTCACAATTTTCAAATGTTAAAGAGAAAGTTTTTGTTGTAAACTTACCAATGCTGGTGGTAGGTGTAATGATCTACACAAACCTGTTGATCACTCTGTGTCTTTATTATCTAGTTTTCATGTTTTTTTTTGCTAAAACTCAATTAGGAAGAATTTTATAACAGTACATCACAGTTTCACACAGTCTACCAAGAGGTCATTACCTCAGATTGTGTAAATAATTAACATATAATCAGCTTCCCCTCTATTTGAAGAAAAATTTAAACAGTATTATGAGTAGCTTAGTATACTCATGTAAACACTTGATCTGAAAATTTCTAACAGTTCATTGTTCATTTATAAGTCTTTTTGGAGGGTTTCTTATTAGCATAGGTTATCTCCCAGATGGTAACTTTGCTAATTCGAGTTTCTGGCTTTCAAGCTTTCAGTCCATGGTCTATTTGCCACAGGGTCTAGTTTCGCTGGTATTCATTTACCTGTCCAGATCAGTTTGACATGCGTTAATTAAAATTTTAACTTACTACTCAAAAGGCTTGTAACATCATTGATATGATATACTAGCAGATCCTCTTTTGTTTGGAAGTGCTCAAGGTTTGTGGCACTCACTGGTTCATCATAAGTTCATTGGGAGTCTCGCCAGTCGCTGGATTGGTATCCTTCTATAGTAATATGCCTTAAGCATGTCATATATTACCTCTTGTGCCTTGATGCCTACATGGTTTGAAATGTGATAATTTTGATTACAAGTTTGTTGCATCCTTTAACTTGTTTTTTGGAGTGGACAGTGGTGATTGGTTTGTGTCTGAAACAGAGTTCCTTGGCAAAGTCTGTGAATGCATGAGAGTTAAATGGGGGTCCATTGGGGTTTGTTCAACTTCAGGAACTCCCTGAGTTTTTTCTAGTGGTTTTCTTTTTTGAAGCTTGTAGAGTGAGTGAATTCTAATACAGGTAATCTGGAGTATTGGTATGTGACAAGTATTAGTAGTAGTTGTAACTTTGCTAATGTGTCAGTGCTTCTAGCAAGGTTGACCTCACTAATCTGGGACACCTAATTACATTTAAGGTAAAAAGTATATGTATATTGACATATTAAAAATACATTATGGATAAAATTATGTATAAAATATATATAAAATATCAAAACTATTTACAAATATGTATAACAAATAGTACTTGTACGAAAAAAAATGTAGAAGGTAGCTATATAAAACTGTCTTTGTCTATAATCTTCATCATATTATGTGTTGTACAATACGTAGCTCTGTCAATTGTTCTTATTGTCAGCCCCTCTAAGTCTAGACTTGAACTGGCTTAGCGTCTTTAGTTCCCTTGTTTCGTAATTTAACTTGGACCAGAGGTATGGGCCAAAATACCTCAGTGAGTGTTTTCCAGATGAGATGATTTTCTAGATGCTGTTGTATCTCGTAATGTTAAAATCAGCGTTTCCAAGAATGTATTGTGTTGTTTTGGTTTCGAACAATTCAAGTACTATACTAGGGAGTAATTTATTTTTAACTTTGTACATGAATACTGTAGTGTCTTGTAGGCGCATGTTGTGCAGTGTAACTAGAGCATATTTGCTGTTTTGGAAGGGTCGACAAAAACCTATTTCTACAACACTCCCTGGTATTGATGAGGATATTGGCTGATCGCTGATGGTGTCTTTTTCATTTGTTCCATAATTGCACTTGCTTGCAATGGCCTGTATCCGCTTATAATAGTTGGCTAGACCATCCCAACTTGTTTGTTTCAGTCATGGTCATAATTCCGCCCCGTTAAAATTTTAGTAAAAACAGGTAAAAAATAATAGATGTGTTTTTTGTAAAACTAAACGTTTTCGATCTTAACAGATCCTCTTCATTCCTCTGCCGCGTCTTTGTTAAAATATATGAAACTTAGCATAAACTAAGTCACCCCGATTCCCTTATGGAAAAGAGTTAGTTTAAAAGATTGAACTTGTTTGTTAAGTTCCGGATTGGTGACAACAATAAAAAGTGCCTCGACAATGCGTCTTTTGATGAACGAATAAACAGTTCTCAAAGGCTTCCAAGTAAAAGAATGGGTTGGATTTGTTTTAAGATGTCTGGCTGGTTCTGATTGTTTTGATTTGTCTTCGTGTTCTTGTACTCTGACTTCTAGATTTCTTGCCGTTTCGCCTACGTATTCCACACCACAGTTACAAATTCCTCTATAGATAACATGTGACGGATGGAAATTTCTGTCTTTAAGTTTAAAAAGTGATTCTATTTTCCGAGTTTGCCAAATGATAAAAAAACTTAAAATTGTCTCCACCGTAAGAATTTAATTTTCGTAGAAATTTCCGGCTTTCTGTTTCGTTTTGGTTGCAGAAAGGCAATCGAATTCCGAAACTAGTTCTTTCATCAAACCAATGGGTGGGAATAATCCTTTCGTTGTTTTCTTGGTTTTCACAATCATCTGGTTTCTTGTGTAAAAGTAGCCGGGTACCCCGATTTTAAGAAGGATAGTTTGATGGACTTAACTTCTTTTTTCCAGTCCATGGCGATTTTCTTTGCTCTGTGGAGCGCCCCTGTGATTGTGTTTTTCTTCCATTTCTTTGGGATTGATGATTTCCAATGGACATGAAGTTTTCCTGGTTTTTTGTACACTGTTGTGGTAAATTTGCCATCGTTGAGTACAAAGGCTGTGTCGAGGAAACGATTGGGTTCTTCTACTGTGACATTGATGTAAGGGTGATAGCTGTTTAGGCTTGTAAGCAGATGGTCTGGCGCGTTTCTTTTTCTCTTCGTGAAACAGTCATCAACGTATCTATAAAAAAGGCAGATCTTTTGGTGCTACAATGTCCTTCTCGAGTTTGCACATGAATATATTGGCAAAAGTCGGGGAAAGAGGATTCACCATACTGCATCCGTCGACCTGTTTGTAGAGTTTCCCATTGAAGCTGAAAATATATACACACATACTATTGTTTTCTAAAATTATTTGTTTCAGTTTACTCAATTTAAATCGTGTAAAAGCCTTATCCTGTTTTGGTATGAAGTGGATGTCACGTTTCTGAATTAGAATTGTCCACTATCTGGATCTCGAAGGGTTTGCTCAATATCGACGATAAGTTCTCCATAAATCGATAACCTTTTTGAGCTCTTCAAAGGCTTACAGTATTGATGTTTAGGTGGACCATTCATATTGGGGTCTGCTTTAGTGAGTGTTCTAAGCGGATGTGAGAACTTATCGATGTAGCTGGCTAGATATGTAAGCATCCGTAGAAAAGAGACTAGTTCTTCTTTAGAATTAGGTCTGATGGAATTCTGGGCAGCTCTAATCAGGTCCGGGTTTCAGGCCCTGTAATATATTTTTAATCCGACTTACACAACATCCCAAGCTCAACTAAAGCTTACAAAACTCTCTTTTCGCAACCGCGAATTCCTTGAATTATTTTAAACATACTATCCCCTAGAGTACAATTCAAATTTGTGCATTAGCACGTGCATCACGATTATTACAGGCCCACTTCCATAATAAATGTCCATGAAATTCGATGGACGTCTGGTCGAGTTCACGTTTCTCATTTCAAAATGTCAGGTTAGACACCTCAAGGCGTTGTAGAAATGTTGCCAGGTTTCTGGTATGATCGTGCCAGTCCCTGCTGCATGTTACCTGGTTGTTGAGTACTTGGTGAATTTCTGAAATAACCTTGAAAATTTCTGTACCAAACAGATTTTGACTGTTGACTCCTGAAAGCCAGCCTCGGAGAATTTCCCCATGGCGTTGAGCACTTCATGATCTTCTGTGAATTCTCGTTGAGGAAGAACTCGTAGTAGCTGTAATTGATAATCAAGTTTACTGAAGACTTTGCTGCGGTTTCTACACCTACATTTTCTTAAGTCACTAAAATGTTCAATTTCACACCAACTGTAAAGCAATAACACCAATTTACAATTAAAACCTATTGTGACAAGCATTCTTTAAAAAACTGATTAAGAGTTTAAAAAAATAGTGCAATAGAGAATTTTAAAACCTTTAATCAATTTAGATTTATTCAGTTTCTTCAGTTGTTGGTTTAAAACGTGAATGATCCATGCCCTGCGTTTGGAGCGGTGCTACTGTTCGATGGCTTTTCGGTATCTGTCGTTTTTTTTCTCTTCATTCTTGTTCTTATGAATCATCGTCGCTAATTTAGTAATCTAGTGTACTGTAACTAATGATTACTGAGGCAAAGACAAGACAGGTTTGCTAGCTCGACATTTGTGTGCTCCCTCTGGTGTAATCACGGTACATTTTGGGTCACATGATTTGTATAGTATCAATGTACAACAGATGAGTTGCCAAATATTTTGAATAGAAATTTTGCATCCCCTGTCTCAACTGACATGGACAAGGGAAAGTAAGCCGCCTGGTGGTCACTGTGCTCCTTAGCTATGTATGCATCCCTATCGTATAAACAAAATTTCATCTAAATTTATACTTTGCCTTTTAATATTTGTCCAGTTCAGCTTGATGTTCTTAAGCCAAGCCAGCTCCAAATGGCCTTTAGTTTACAATAGCGACAAATCACGCCACGGCAATTTCCTGTGACATTTCCCACGTCAGCTTACTTTCAGCCAACAATCCCTTTTGAATTTGTCTTCTTTTTAATCTTCAAACAAGTCTGTTTCTTAGAGCTTCTTGAAGAAAATACTAGGAATTTTATTAAGATTATCAGTAGCAGGAGAGTAGGAAAAACTAACAAGAGAAGTATTGCAAATGGCGAACTTCGCTAGGGGGGTCTGGGGGCATGGTCCCCCAGAAAATTTTCGATTTCCCTCTGAGATTCCATTTCCTGCTATCTCACAGCAAATTTCATTCTCAAATGCTGATCAAAAGAAGTGCGTACCTTTATGTACTTTAATGAATTAGGCTGGTAATCAAAAAAAGTTTTATCAAGATTTCTAACCCTTTTACTCCTCCAGTGGCTCACGTCACAGTACCTTTACTAGTGTATGTTACTTGCTATTTTTGCAATACGTTGCATGCAGGACTGAAAGGGTTAAGTCTATTCATCAACTCTACTGTTTCCACTGTCATCACTCCCCATTCTTTTCGCGAATGCCTCCAGTGAGTCTAACTTTCCCTCAACCATGTCCTCAAGGTGGAGAATATGAAGTTCCTGTTGGTAATCCTCTCGGTTGCTCTCCAGCTCAGTGGTCGATGTTGCATTTGTCTCAATCTGTGCCCCGATGTTGCGTACAATGGTAGAAGCTTCAGTTTCACTGTTCGCTTTTGGCTGCATGCTTGGCCGGCTTAGGATCTTGTTTCTGTTCTTTGCAGCTTTCCCCATTTCAACAGCATTGCTGACCAAAGAATCAAAGGCTTCTGTATGTTTGGGAGGTCCATTGATAGTAATGTGAAGGAGAGATACAAGCAAGTCGTTCTTGGCTGACAAGCACCTCGTTTGGGCCAGGCATTGGAAACTGGAGGTGCTGGTATTGCTTCTGCTACCTCAACAGATCTTCGATAAACCTATCCAAATGTTGACTTCATGGCCAAGACTCTCTTTAGTGACCACTCAGTAGGTGTTCCTCTCTTGCCATTCAATGTGTCTTTTGGGATGTGTTCTTTCCAAGAAAGCAAATCGTTCTTCGGCTTCTTCCTGACTGTCATAACCTTCAAAGAAATGTTCAGCTACAACCCAAACTTCTGCATCCCTGTGACTATAGAATGTGATCTTTGTCTGTCAGGTATCAGCATGGGATCTAATACTGAAAAGGCACTGAGTACTGGCAGAGATGACGTAAACCCCTTGTTGATCTTCTTCACAAGTGCTTTGATGTATTTCCGAAGAAGTCCCTGTAAAACTTTGAATGACTATTGAAAAATAGCCACCTGGTATCACAGGCCTTTTTCAACTTCCTTGCCACCATCTTTCTTGACTTTTCCTGTAGCTGCAGGCGTTTTAGCTGCTGTTGGACTCGGGTAACAAGCAAGTCGCTTTGGTGAGTTTTCAAAGAGTTTCCAAAGTTGTGTAACCGCGGTTTCGACCTCTGATAAACTTCAAATTTTCGTCGTCTTTGGCATCAGTGCAAGACAAAGCTAATTTGTGGCATATGCAGTTTACTGAAATCATACGTGGGTTGACACCTTTTCGATTAGCAGCAAGGCCTACCATGACCGAAGCTCCATCTGTGCTCCATCTCCTCCCGTAAAGAGATCTTTTATCAATCTTTAAACATTCTCAGAACTGAACGAAGATTTTTTAGAAAAAGTACTCCTCGCCTCAACTGCCTCAGAAGAAGTTGACTCATTCAGACTCAGTTTAGCTGGCGGTTCTTCATTTTTGTTTTAGTTGTTGCTGCTCTCGCTGATTAAACTCATATTTGACCGTTTTTCACTATCACTGTCCGTTTTGGGCGCGAAAAGTGTGGAATTTTTGACATGAAGAATTAGATTTAAAGAATCTTCGCCCCTCGATCTAGTGGTAAACTTTAGGACAAAATGTACGCAATAAACTCGATAAATAGCACGAGACGTGAGAAAACTTTTCTCCGCCTCTGACGGTGACGGTGACTCGCACGCTAGACTGATACTTTCTCAGTACGAAACTTAACATGTCTTGTTTATTGAACGAGTTCTTGAATGAAACAAATTATCGTCAATGGATATATCATCTTTCTTCCTTGTAAAATTGCAAATTATAGTGTTTCTATTTGCTAGTAATCGAAAACAAAATCACAAGAATTTGCATTTCTCGGAGCAGTAATTTCATTGTCGTATGATACGAAAAACATCTTGAATTTGCATAGCAGTTGACATCACAAAATCGGCGCTTTCCATAAGTAAAGTTCAGTTTATCCGCTAAAATTTGGTCAAGCCTTTTCTATTCATGGCTTTCTCGATTTGATTTTTTCGACGGATGCCGCTCAAACAAACCATCCACTTTCCAAACTTACGTGAGCATCGGACTCGATTTTCTATTTATTTACACGTCTCAACGTTTGTTTTTGTTCTAGCTTAAATTAATACTCCTTCCACTCAAATAAGGTTCATTTATATGGCCTTGCTGGTGCCAGTAGAAAAACTGCGATAATTTTCTTGTGGTCTGTCATTCCATTAGCTAGCTCGCGGTGTGAACTCCAGTTTTCAAGTGCTGTTTCAAAGGATTCCATGGATCCAAGCTGAGTAGCTAATGCTGCTGGGGCTTTTGTTGTGAAAGTAGGGTTGTTATTGGTCATCCTCGTCTTCAATTGTCTTGTTCTAAACGACTAAACACGTTCTTCTGCTATATAGACGAACGACACACGTCAATGGTTCTCTAACCAAGGAGAATAAGAACAGATAAAGACCTCGTCCGCACAGTTGAATACACGATATCCATCAGAGGAAATAACATGGGATGTGCTATTACAGGGAAAAGCACCCACAATCAGAATTGAGAGATTGTGGAGGAATGTGTTTTGAATTGTGTTAGAGCTTTACTTTCCGTTTTTTTTAGTTAATAGAAGATGAAGTTATCCTCGATTCCCTAAATATTTTACACATGTTTGCACTTCAACAAATACCTCTCGAAGATTGAAGAAAAACTAAAAGTTTCGAATGCCGCATCGGCTCATAGAATGAGAGCTACAAAGTCTACTCCGCTTCTTCTATGGGATTCTGGACAGCCTCAGAACCCAATGGGGAATTGAGCTGATGGAAGCTTCTGCTATTGAGCTGTGTGGGGTAGAGGAAAACATACATACTAATGGTGACTTTGAAGATGATTAAGGAGGAAGACAAATATTTTACTTACTTCCTGCACCAAAAAGCGATAGCAAGGCATGCAGAGGTAAAATTTATGATTAGATTCCATCAAAATGTTACTTTTGGATTGATGTTTACCTCAAGGTGCTTCAGATAATTCTAGTTAATATCTACTTTCCATGTTTCGGGTACTATTTTGAGAGTTTGTAATGTTGTATACATAATAATGTAATATCTTAGCAAATTCTACCACTAGCATGCTAGAGTCGGGCAATAGAAATAGTTTTTATTTTTAATTGAAGCAAATACACCTCAATTCAGTTCGGAAGGGAGTTCTATAGCTGCACTGATGAGCCGTAATACGGCGAAACACGTGTCTGCAGATTG
>JAOBAT010059297.1:0-26080 GCA_026413305.1 Hydrozoanthus tunicans | reverse complement strand
TTGCTAAATGAGGAATAGCGGTGAAAAAAAATTTTCAAAATTTTTTATGGTTCTTGAAATATTAACATTTAAAGTTCGCAACTGATGACGTAATGTGGGGTTTCAACAAATTTGCATTTTATTTAAATCTGCTGCCAATCCATAACCTTTGGACAAGTTTGAGCCAAACCTGCAGTGGTGATCTATCTACCTTGAGATGCATCAGCAGCCCAAGTTTGGATTAAACACATCGAAAGATTATAGATTGGCAGCAGAATTTAAAAAAGTGTAAATTTTTCGGAACCCCACATTACGTCATTAGTTGAGAATTTTAAATGTTATTATTTCAAGAACCATAAATGATTTTGAAAAAAAATTAGACCGCTATGCCTCATTAAGCAAGGTCTATCCAAGGAAGTAATAAAAATTTTCACTTCATAGGCACTTTAAAAAATAATTCCACATTCGGCAAACCTCCATAGCTAATCTATGAAAAAACTAGGCCCACGGTCCTATACAGTTTCTTTTAATATGATTAAGCTTCGGCCTATTCACAAAAGAATTTGTGATACTACCGACTCAGACTACCACTATAACTTATAACTAACTCCACCTTTGGCTAAATTTCCCATACTATAAATCATAGCGAATAACACCAGCCTACCGATAGAATTTGTGTCAAAAAAGTACGACGGGGCTCGAACGATGCAGGAAAACATCCTCTGGTGAAACTTTCGCGAGGCAATAACTGACAGACCAAAGAACATTTCAGTCCTGGAAACGGTAAGTATAAGTAGACCGAAAACGAGGGCTCCATATATCAAAAGGTACGTGTTCCTCTCAAATTCATCAACCACAGGTGTTGTGGCATTTGTTGCTGAGGAGTTGAACTCTCTGAGTGCTCTCTGCTGTATGCCAAACACTTCCTCCTTGTTAGACCTAATGGTGAGGTAGAGCCAGTTCGTTTATTGACACCAACAACAATCTTTTATTTGTACCTTTGGTAAAGTTAACAGTTTCTTATAGTGTTTTCTTTGCTTGTTTTATCAACTAAGATACTAAACAGATATCTTCTAGAGAAACTGATACTATCGAAAATTGTAACTAAATGGTGGACATGAACATTAATTTGTTGGTACGGGCTCCCTACAATAGCAGAGCCAATCGAGCTAGGGTGCGCTCAAAAAGTTCATCGACAAAATTTTGGATCAAAGAAAAATACACAATTTTGGTTCAGATTGGATTGCTGAAAGTAAAAAGAAAAGCGAACAATAAATAGGCAAACGAACACAACACAGAAGAGGTAATGAAAAAGCGAAAATTAACAAGAAAGGTAAGAGCATGGTAGAGGTATTTGATTATTGTTTGCGGCTAGTACAGTTGGAACGTGCAAATTCTCTGCATGCCTTGGTGGTGTTTATCAATCATAAAACGAAACAAAGACAAACAGCAACTCCACAGACTTGGAATGGAGCTTTTCTGAGTCATCTGTGTCATTGCATTAAGTCTGTGGAGTTGCTGTTTGTCTTTGTTTCGTTTTATGATTGATAAACACCACCTTGTAATGGCACAGATGACTCAGAAAAGCTCTATACGACGCTCAACAGCGACCATTGCGGAGCTACCAAAACGCGTGGCCGTCCGCCATCTTTGATCATAAAAATTATCAAGAGTCAAATCAAAAGTATATATAGTACAAGAACTTGTTTAAACTAACAACTTGTTTTAATTTAGGAACGAAAACAGATACAATACAAGTAAACTGTTTCAAAGTACGAATCAGATAATGAACTGAGATATTGGTAAGGCATTTGAATAAAACCTATTTTTAAAACGTCTTCGTTAGGAATTGCCATTTTGATTGGTTTTTTTATCCGGTATAATACAAAAGCGAGTTTCAATTGTAAATGGAAAATAACAGTGAGCAAAGGAATGCGCAAGGCTTCTTAAAATATCATGTTGTGTAGTACAGAAGACAAAAACTTTAATAAAGACGTTCGAAATTACATACCAAAATGACAACCACCAATCGTTCAAAAGGAAAACAACCTGCGAAATAAGACGTATTTTGTTTAGTAGGAAAGAAATTACCAGAGATACAAAGCGCTGCATGGTAATAGTTCTGTATCGCTATTGCAAAAAACAAAGCTTTGTTGTATGCAGCATTCATTTTTCAACAGCTACAAACGCTAGTTAAAAAACTAACTATAGGGAAGAGTCGAACTTGAACCCCATAAGTCGTCAATTAAACACCAGATACACCTGAACCTGCATGCCATCATCCATGTTCCTCCTGTTGTATCAACCATGTCCTTTATTCAGCTAAACGCTGCAAGTAATCAAGATGTTCTCTGTAGTTGGATGCTTCAAATCGTCATGGTCATCTGTAAAGCTGAACCCTGTGGGTCATCTTTTGTTTTTCTTCAATGATGAACACTGTTATTCATCATCCATTTCTTAAGTGTGAAGGCTATCAGGATCCTAAAGCTGGATCCTGACAGTCTTCATGGCCATCCTTATTGCCAGACTGATTGGGTCATCATTCCTTTTTCATTGCTGAACCCTTTAGTTCAACATCCATGTATCCATGTCATACCTAGAGCTAGATCATAACCTTGATAGCATCCCTACAGCTAGACTTTGAAGGTCAACATTTATGCCTCTCGGTAGCCGCAACATGCCACCTCAAACGGACTCTACAACTGGACCCTGCAGAACAGGATTCCTGTCCCCCAATACCCCTGTACCATGCAAATCGTTATGAACATCCTATGGCAGGGCTCGGTAAGTCATCATTCTTGCACTTCCCAAGAGCTGCCCAATGCAAACTATTATACCCTTAGATCAGCGTTAGTGCACCTACTTAGAGTTGTCAATGCAAGTTATACAGACCGCCGCTACAGTTGTACCCTTAAGGTCAACGTTCAAGTTCCTTCTTGTATCTAAACCAAGAAAGTTATCTTATTTGAACATCCCTCAATTAGACCCCGAAGGTCATCACTCCTTCCAGAAATTATTTGCTGTAGTTCATCAATCGTGTACCTCCTTAGAGCTGGACCGTGCAGTTAATCATGACCATCCCTATAACTAGACCATGTAAAAAATGATTCGTATCCCTT
Organism: Hydrozoanthus tunicans; assembly: GCA_026413305.1. Lineage (NCBI taxonomy): Eukaryota > Metazoa > Cnidaria > Anthozoa > Zoantharia > Hydrozoanthidae > Hydrozoanthus > Hydrozoanthus tunicans. The sequence goes on along the minus strand of JAOBAT010059297.1, from coordinate 22,982 downwards.
CAACAGGCTGTACCGTGCACGTCATCATGATCATCCTATAGCTGAATCCTGTAGAACATCAAGCATGATCATCCTTGTGTTAGACCCTATAGATCATCAATTATGCACTTCCTTATATCTGAGCCTTGCAAATCAGCATGGTCATCTATGCAGCTGGACTCTATAAATCATCATTCATTCACCTCCTAAAAGATGAACCCTGCAAGTCATCGTGGTTATCCCTATAGTTAGAATCAAGAAATATAACATAACCCACTTTACGTTAAACCTAAAGTTCATCTTTCTTTCCCTTCCTCCAGCCATTTACTGCAATTTACGCTACTGAGAAGGAAGGCTACTGACTAAAGACAAGGACTGTTTACAATGAAACTTTCAAAAGCACTTACCTGAGAAAGGACAAATAAAAATAAAACAAACAGGGCAGATCCTAGACTTCCTAGAGCCTTGAAGTACTCAAAATATGTTTCAGACGTTACTGCTCCTTCTTGTTTAGTCTCTTTTGGCAAAACGTTTTCTTCCTAGAAAAAGTAATTACATTCTTTATTGGTCCTTCCACATAAGAGCTTTAAATGATTTATTGCGTTACTATAGCTGGAAAACGTAGGGAAATTTCTTAAGCCATACATCACATGTATAATAAGGAAAAGATTGATTGCCCGTAAAACTGTTTGCAATAACTTTACTTTTGAGTGAGGCTAAGGAAAAAGACAAAGAAAAATGTTAAAACAAGAGTACAGTTCAGGGTAGGATAAAAGTATCAGGAAACAGTTAAATAGCAACAAAAAAATACACAGATAAGGTAAAGATAACAAAGTAAATAGGTAGAAGAAAAGATAAAAATCTTGAACACTTCTTGTACAATGCTAAATTACAAAAAAGAAAAAGCTTTGTGTATCGTCAACCAACAATCCTGTTTTCTGTTACTGTACTTACGAATATGGAAACATCCGTCACGGCCGATGTCACGGAAACAGTGCTGTCAAACATTTCCGAATGTCTATATCCTGATGCACGATGACTATCTGCCCTTAATCTTCCTGACGTGATGCTACATTGTCTGCTAAACTGGCGGCTGATTTGTCGTTTCACACGTGCGCCAGCCGACTCAGAATCACTTTCAATGGCTGAGTCATCTTCTTCCTCTTCAACAAGAAGTGACATAAAGTCTACGTTCGACTTTGATAGTTCTTGATATGTCCCTTGCCCAATGCATTCGCCCTAAAATAAGAACTCTCAAGAGTTTATTATGTGGAATTTCCCTGCGAAGAACATCATACAAAGCACCTTAAGACAAATCAAAATCTACAGCTTTGAAACATTTTTCAAGTGTTTGCGGTAAAGAAAAAAAAAGTGAATGTTCAATCATTATATAATTACTGGTTTTACGAGTGACCAAAGACACCATGAAGACCTTGCAAACGTTCATAAATCGTTGTCTAAAGAACATTTTGAAGATCTATTGGCCAAACACCATTCAAAACAAAGACCTCTGTCCAGAGTGCAACCCAACAAAACCCATTCGAAGAAGAAACTAGACAAAGAAGATTTCGATACATTGTGCACACCCAAAAACAAGACAAGTGCATTCAGCACCAAGAACTGAGGTGAAACTTGCTGGACAACAGAAAACGAGGAAGACCAAGGAACGGTCTTGGGAAGAAATGAGGAATGCTAAATGGCCTGGGCACAACTCCGAAGCACTGCTCAGGTCAAGAAGATGTGGACGAGGGAGGTTGTCAGGCCATGCCTCATTAGGGGCCAAGGGCATGAGTGAGTGCAAATGAGTGGTTTTACGATGACTATATAAACAGTATAAAAAAGTACCTCCGTCAAAACGATCAGTTCATCGACCTCTTTGAGGTATTGCAGCTGATGCGTAACTAGAATTCGTGGTTTACACGCCAAGTAGCCATTGATACACCTGATGAAGAAAGAGGAGATGGTTACTGACAGACTTACAGTAATGAAGGAACTGGATTTGTATCCTTATACTGTCCTTATGCCGCTTACCTACTATTCTAAATTACGGTAAAGCGGAAAGCTACATTTGATGAAACTGTCTAACCATCAAGAGGCAGTTCAAGCATTTAACTAAAAACTCCTTTCGCAAAGTTTAACAACAATAATTAGCAATAAATACGTAATGACAATTCGCCAAAGGGTATTTTCGGGGTCATGGTTAGAAATCCCGAACAAACACAATCACAGAATTTTAAGAACCACGACTGGTTGGAGGCAGAAAAGCTGGCTATCCACAAGGATGAATGGTTTGATTTTGAATCTCCGAAGCGAAATCCGGTTAGTAATCAAATTGGTTTTGAACCTTGTTGAAAGTTGATAGATTGGTCTGTGGAGACATTGATCAACCAAATTCGAAAAGCATCACCAATGAATAAAACTAGCTAACTACAACAGGTAGAAATTTCAATGCTGGCAAAATCTCAAAGCGTACAAACAAAGTAATCAATTACTTATCGAAGAGGTGAAAATTGGTAGACCGGTCTGTGGATAACTTGATCACCCAACTCGAAAAGCAACACCAATGAATAAAACTAACTAACTACAACAGGTAGAAATTTCAATGTTGGCAAATTCGCAAAGCGTACAGACAAAGTAATCAATTACTTATCGAAGAGGTGTCGGCCAACATTAGCGTCAACAGCACTGAGGGGATCATCAAGAAGGTACACATCTGAGTCAGAATAAACCGCCCTACAAAACACAATCAAAGCACACTTGCTGTTTTACTGTAACTTTTGAATAACAATATCTTACATCCAATTAAAGCGAACGTCAACAGACACTAAGAAACAATATATTTCGATTGAGGTAGCCCATTCACTTGAAATAGAATTCTCTCAAAAAACATTAAATATTTTTATCGTCATTACAAACGCTACGTTACAAATTCTTACGAACGTGTGATCGTCGTTTCTGGATGACAAAAAACAACAAACCCAACTTGGAACATTTGCTTTGCAAACAACAGTTTTGGTCTCAGTTCGCTTTGAAATACACTAATAATTTATCTAAAAGCGCACTCATCTTGGTGTTCCACTCAACCGTTGTAGGAATTTGCTGGAACATGTTTGCTTTTGGAGTTACCAACTTTGATGTTTGTTTGGACAAAAGCTGCTTTCCTTCCGTGTTTCTTCCTGAATAACGACACCTCACGCAGTCTTAATTATCGATCTCCTCATATCAACCTAAAAAGGTTTGGACAGGGACAAAACAACTCTGCAACCAATCTCTTACCTGGAGTCCTATAACTCACGTGAGTGAACTAAACAAAAGATTGCAATATTGTCAAAAGTTAGGGGAGCTTTAACTATGTTTTCTGTTGCTCTGAAGCTAAGTAGCATACCTGGCAAGATTAACCCTTGCTTTCTGTCCCCCACTGAGGGACACGCCTCTTTCTCCAACCAAAGTCATGTCTCCCTCAGATAGTAACTCGATGTCCTGGATACAAGGCACAGAGCAAATGTTGTTAAGAGTATTTTATATGAAATACTACTGTCGTAGCATTCACAGCTTCTAGAACTTTTTTTAACCAACTGAGCAACAGACACTATGAACTATGCGTAATAACAAGTCCAGGGAATAATAATTGTGGAGTAAATGAATTTGGGCTTCACTATAAACTTGAAGCATTGATGGAAAAAGTAGCAGAAATGAAACAAAAGCGAGTCGTAAAGCAAGAATGTACAAGAACGCATACGATAAAAACAGGAAGGAAGACAACACAATACAGTGACAAGTATACTTTAAAAATGTACAACAACAGTGGTAGAAAACAAGAAGAAAAGTACGACCGAGCATTAAAATAAAATCACTTAGAAAAAAAAGGGCTTCAGACCAGAACATGGTAACAATACTTGAGAAAAGGCCAAGGGCGAAAATATGGGCAAGGAAGATGACTGTTATTGTGTGGGAGAACACAGATAAGCAAAGATGTCACACTGTGCGACAATGACTACAACCAAGTATAAGCAAGAGTAACGTTGTATTTTTTCACCAAATAAGAACAACTTATACAATAAACTCTGTTCATTTCTTTTTTCTTCAAGGCCATTGGTTGCATGCTGTTTGAGATCTGTGTTCTTAAGTTATGTCTTTGAAGCTAGCAACTTTGTCGGCCTTTTCTACAAGATAGTTAAAGTGGAACAAGGGGTAAGGAGTTTTGTTTTATATGTTTTTCTGTCAAATAGAGCACATGATTAACAGACCGAGAACAACATAGAATTTCTATACAACCATACCCTTTCAAGAGCACATGCTTTGATAACCTCCTGATATTTGGACTCGTTGTACTCACTGCCAAATATTATATTCTGTTGCAAGGTTCCATTGTAAATCCAGGCCTGTTGTGAGGCATACCCAATCTTTCCTCGCACTGTTATAGTTCCTTCTGATAACGGCAGCTCTCCAAGGATGGCCATTAAGAGAGATGACTACAAATAAATAAAAACTTTTCTTATTGAAACCGTCCAAACTCTATGTTAGAGAAAATACAACCTATGAATACAAGTGAGGCATAACCACTGGAACAGGATATAATCAAGTGTCGCTAGTCTACAGCATTTACAAGGAATCCCTTATACCCACACAAGGAAAGAGAAAAAATCTCTGACTCGGTGGGGTTCAGACCCACGGCCTACGAAACAGATCTACGTCGCTCTAATCGATCTATGTTTGAGGGTGGCGGTGTTTATAAGTGGATTTCATTGTTTACATAATAAAAGCTTTCACATTCAAGCAAAATAAGTAAAAAATTCGATAGAGTGTAGCGCGGATAGTAACGAGTCAAAGTTCCTGGAAACTTTCGAAGAAATAAGCCTTTAAAACTCCGAAATTCTCAGTTATTGTATGGATTTGAAGCAACGCTTGTCACCCAGCCAAATAATCTTAGTAACTTAACAATCTCCACAAAATCGATTTAAAAATAACGCCAAGATCTGTGCTGAGGGCCATATGTTAGATAACTTCAACAAGGTTAATATGTTTACCTTCGTTAGATAAACAAAGTTTAACTTAAGTTTAGTTATACTGATCAAAAACAGACTAAATTGAAACAAACACAATCGTTTCGTCTACTTTTGTTTAGAGTTAATAAAGGTATTTTTTTCCCTTAACTCGTAAACAAGGAAAGTTTGCCTCGAGAAAGATGTATTTTGAAACTTTAGGAGTGTTTATGTTGGGTATATTCACACCTCTTACTACTATGAAGCCTTTTTAAAACAAACGCCTGTTTACAACAGTCTTTTTGTTACGTCCCGCCGTAATGTTAACTTACTTTCTTCAGAATATGCCCGTGTTATACGAACACTTTCTAATACGCAAAACGGACATTTTGCAACGTATCGAGAACAATAAAATTCTCTTTTAATTAGGACACTCACACTGTAAGACATAGCAAGCAATAACGTTGGATTAATTATGAAACCAAAAGCGCAGCTTGTGATTATTTCTGCTTACGTGTGAGCTTTCAATCATTATAATAACTAACCCGAGAAAAGAAAACATCGTTCAGTAAATAAAAGTTATTATAATGATGTATTTGAAACTCGCAAAATAGTGCAAAATTCTCTTTGTGTGTGCTCATGTAATGAATCATTATATTTCAGCTTATTATTAGTTTTCTTCCTTTTTCCTTTTTATGAGTTATTGTTGTAATCATATGAATTTTTCTCTCTACACTATTAGATTCTATAAAGCTATATAAACTATATTCAGCCAACTGCCTAGGTTAACCTCTTGTTATTGCAGTTGGCTGGGTACCTTAGTTTCTGTTTGTGTACAAATTGTAAAAACATGATTGTGAAAAGGTACTAAATTAATAAATTGAATTGAATTGAACTACACTTTGTCTAAGCTAAACTTTACTCATCAAAGATTGATACAGACTTGGTATTTGTCTGATTAATTTTTCAGAGAGCACATTATGCAAAACATCGAGGTTAGTGATCCAGATAAAGAAAACTCTTATCAAAATATTGTTTGAAATACCTTTCCCGATCCAACTGGTCCAATAACGCCCAAAAGTTCTCCCTGATGAAGAAAAAAATCTAGTTACGGTGTGTTTTGGTAGGGCAGCTTACAAGAAACCGTGTTAAAAGAAACCTCGAGCAAAAAAAGTTAGTAGTTGAGAAGCTCCCCAATAAGTTTCTTCATCTTATCGGGTTAGTGCTTGCAGCAAGGATTAGAAAGTCGTGGGTTTGAAAGGATCGCAGCCACGGTAAGGAACATCCGTATCCAGTGTTAAATTAATTCTCCACTGTGTAACATTCTTAGTCTCAAATTAAACCTTTATCAAGCCTGTGTCCATATCAGCAGCAAAGACTTGATAAACCTGTATGTAAATCTAATGTCACGGTTTGAATTTCCGATGCGTCGCCATTTTGAAATGTGACGTGTTTTGGTTGCATTGGCAGACCCCCTCTTATTCAATGGTATTGTATTCATCGAGAGTGGAGACTGGATTTGCTGCCGAAACACGTCATGCTATAAACGCATTGCCCTTGTCAATGCGTTTAACTGGTTTTGTTTTCATTATCACTATTAGAAACCTTATACTCAACAACGAATACAAAGTGTGAGTTGTGAAGAAATCAAGCCACCCTGTTGTGCTGCCTAAATCTCGTCGTCATCGTCTTGTTTACAGCGAAATTTTTAAAAGAATCAGCGCGTAGACTACAAGATTTTGGCCACACAACGAGTTAGCGCGTTTTTTTTTTCGCAATTCCGGTAAGCGCAATACGGCGAAAGGGAAAAACTCTTACTTGTACTCGTTGTCGAACTTAAGGATTGTGATTAACACGGTCAAGTATTGAATGAAACATGCGACAGCACCATCCGGGTACTGAAAGACTACTGCGAAAAGGCACACCTTATAACACATATAAACAGCGTTACCTGAGCCAGCTCAAAACTTATATCCTTTAGTGTGGGCTTTGGAAGATCCTATCGATGGTTAAAAAACAAACCAATTACAAACAGCCTATTTGAAATAGCAAGCGAAACGGAATAACGTGAAATGCAACTGATCAGGCTATTTTCATGGCAAAAGACATCTTCTACAGTACCTGAATTTATAACGTTTAGTTTGCAAAAATTTAGAACAGTACAGAACCAAGGCCTACAGAATTTAATTTTATTTTAATATACAGCTCAAGAGATCGAAAAGCAAGCTTATACGAAATTTGTACAAAAAGTGCGTGGAAATATTTTGTTTTAAATTATGTTTGGTTTTATCTCCAGGTTCTGAGTAACCACCCAACGGAGACCATAAATGCTCAAAACCGTAAAACTAGCCTAGTGCTGATCGGCCTTTGAACAACTGGGCCTAGATCAATACAAATGCAACAAAAACTATACAACTCATACGCACCTCTTTCCACGAAGCATCAATCTTCTCTACCTTAATACCACAGTGTTCTGGTTTGGGACGCAGTTTAGATGTTATCAAACCATCAGAATGCATTTCATCGAGAGCTAACAATCTCTGCAGATGATCACAGGAAAACCAACATAATTCGTTATTAGCTTTATTGTTCGAATTGTTTTAGTACACCGTATGCTGAGATCGTCCGGGTTTGTGTAGTCCTGAAAAGGTCTGTTGTTGAAGTTTGTCACTAACATCGACAACAGTCCTTCTGAGGACTACACTAACCTGGACGATATCAGCGTACGATCGGTTACTCCTGCGTTCAACCATTTACTGTTTCAAGTTGTTCTAGTTGGCAACATTACTGACTTGAACTTTATGAACAAATGGAATTAAGGACTAGGAGTTGCTGTTGGTAAGTTAGAAAGCAGCAAGTGAGGTCAAGAGCACAGTTCCTAGTGAAATGTTTTGTAAGCATTCAAGAACGGGGGCCACTGTTTGGAGTCAGTCGAGGGTCTACCGAAGGTAATATCTGACGACAGTACATCATCCAAAACTGGTCGACCGACCGACCCATGAAAGTCCCAAATCAATCTGGCGGATGAGAGCCGCATGGTCTGCAAGTCTAATAAACTTTTTTTTATCAAAAACAAAGCTTACTCTACAATGGTTTCCTGAATTGGTACCACCAAAAAACAAAATCTTTGAGAAGCCATTTGGATCCACATTAGTAACCTAGGTAGGGAGGGGGAAGGGGTGGAATCTGTTTTATAAAGCAACAAGTTCCCCAAGCTACCTCTCAGCTCAAGCCAGTTTATCAACATCTAACTTCTCCTTACAGAACCCATACAAAATGAGTCATTTTTGATGAGAGAACAGGAATTTATCAAACATAGGATACTAATTAAGATGAAAAGCAAAATTCTCCTAAACTGATAACAAGTGAAGTATGGGTTCTAGTTGAAAGAATTTAGCAATAACTGGCGTATTTGGAGCTGAAAGGGTAAAGAGCCCTGGAAGTTCACCTGAATTCTCTCAATGGACACTCTCCCTTCATTCATCAACGTGATTGCGATCGGGAAGAACAAGGACATGACCATACGCACTGAGTTGAACAATGACACGGCAGTGAACACTTTCTGGGCGGTAAGGACGTTCCCTAGTAAAACGTAGGTCATAAATGTGACAAAGCTGATGAGAGGAGCGGATGTGAAGAAGAACGACATGAAGATGCCTCTAATAAACTGTAGCTTCCTGAACCATTTCATCTCCGTTCTACAGGGAACAAACAAAAAGGCTTACATATTTATTTGTCTTTAGTTGTAACCACCTTTAAATAAAAATAAATAAATAAAGCGCAAACATGCTAATTGGTCGAGATATGAGGCTCCATTACATTTTACGATGTGTTGTTAGATTTCTGCTTGTAACCAGTTTTGTTAGTTTTTAGACAATTACTTCCAAATTTAACCAATATTTAAGTCGCTTAATAAGACTAAACTATTTATTTCTGCTGCACGGTTTTGGCCTACAGCAGTCACAACTGAACTGCTGTCGTAGAGAAAGAATTGATCAAAAGCCCGCTAAGGGTCTCTTAGGTTGCCACAGACGAGCTACTTTACAATTTGTTCCAGAGCACGTGTTGAATATGATAATATTGTACATAGCCAAAGAGGCGCGTAGCGCCGAATTGGCTATAAATCATCTTGTACCCAACAAGCGCGAATAGAATAATTATCTTACTAAATTTTTTGAACTTTCAAAACCTTTCGGTACTTGAAAATGATAATAATAATAATATCTAGCGAGCTAATCGCCCTTACTTGCAGTCATGGACTGAGTTGCGAAGGACGCAGCTGAACGAGGTCAGATCGAAAGCATGTTAAGGCGCATATTGCTGCCGCTATAGGCCCATGCATGACCTCGGAGCACAGCTCCACAGCCAGAAAGAATTAGCTGGGTGTCGATTTTGTTGAGGGAGAAAAACCCTCGGAGTCAGATTGAGATCGACAAATCTCAGCCCACATGCGGAAACCAGGACTCGATCCCGGGTCCACAATAGTGGGAGGTACGAGGGCTAACCACTTGGCCATCCTGACTCCCCTAAAATGACAGCTAAAACTTATTTTGAACCACGTTTCGGCTTTGCAACACTGTACAGTCTGTTTCCATATATGGTATATTAGTTGATGACCGAGATTTATTGAACCAATCAGAACGCTAGAAACGCAATATTCGAGATTAAAAAAATAATTGTAGTATCTCCTTTAGATGGTTATAACTAATGCGTTTTCACCTCGAGTGCGCGCTAGATAACTGTTAATAAATCTTACTTTCTAATCCTGTCGATCCAGGCCCCGAAGGAGTCTTCCCAGGTGTACATCTTAATCACTCTCATACCGCTGATGATTTCATTCATCACCTTTACTCTTTCATCAATCCACTTGGAAGCACATCGCCTGAAGATTTAAGTCTTGTAAATACACTCGAAAGGAAGCCCAGGACCTAAAATGTCTTAATCGACCATTCCACAAAACATGGCCGCCTGTACATTTTACCACAAAGGCACAATGCATTGCGAGCCTTCCACCGCTAAAAGGCATTAGAGAAGGTAAATTTTTCCTTGTACTAACAACACTGGGTAGGTCAAGTTTGAGGTTTGTAGATTCTCACAATGTGTTTTATGTGCAAACCTTACACATTAACGGAACCCTTCCTTGTACTAACATCACTGTGTGTATCAAGCTTGAGGTTAAAAGATTCTCACTATGCTTTTTTAGGGTCTTAAAACAACTGAGAAGGTTTCCACATTTTCCCCAACATCTGCAAACGGTAAGACCTTTGCGTCCTCTCGGATAAGAACGCTAAACCGTAAGACCCGGATGGCAGACCACAAAGAAGACCTAAAATCTCCAGTGACTCCTTGGGTGAAAATGTCAAAAGAAACAAGCTTCCTGATTGAATCACTCTATCTTTTTTTCCTAAACTGACCTTTTTGGCTTTATATTACAGTAATGCCTTCTCTTCCCTTGAAAATCTAATTGACTGAGTGTACTAGCTATGTACAGCTGTCTTTTACTAACACACTTCACCAAAATTTACTGTCTTACATTTGTTAGGCAACTTTATTGGCAGAATGGAGTGCCTTGTTTTTATTGTAAGTGTTCTTAGTTAAAAAGAAAAGTGTGCGACTTTGGCTAGGTCGGAAAGAATTGTGACTGCCAAGTGTGGGGCCCAGGTTCGTTTCCGGCCTTTTCGAGGATTGAAAATTTGTTTGGACATTCTTGGACAGGGAAGTTAAGCCGTTGGTCCCAGCCCGGTTCAAGAAAGGTATAAGCTGTATCGGTAAATAAATAAATAAAAGCAAAACAGTACCTCACTTTCATAAGGACTCTGCCCATCTTTATCTGTAGCGGCACAAGCAACAGTAGTACTGACATACCAGCTAGGGAAGCAGGACCAATTTGCATATACAAAAACACAAGCACTACTAGAGCTTCCAAGGGCCCAAGAACAAGGTAGTGTAGAAAGAAACAAGCCTATAAAATAGAAGAACGAGACACATAAGTTGCGTTTGCAAAAGCTGGATAGGCTATTTAATTCTATTGTGTTTGGCGTTGCTTTTACCGTCTTGAAATATCATATATAGTTCTGATTCTCACTATTTCAGGTAGAAAAACTGTAATTTACTCTCTGTGCGCTTTAAATTGCTTCTCACAGGGTAAAAAGCTGCTTTTACTAATAAAAATTGTCAAAACAGCAGTTTGTAACTTGGATATAATTTTAAAGTTGAAGAAAATCTTGAATTACAACCCGCAACCCTCCGATTACCGGTCAGATGCTCTACCCACTGAGCTACAGAGACTTACATGGGGAACCGAGTCACTGTTAAGTTTTGTCTATTCCCGCTGAGCATAAGGGGAAGTGAATGATAAATCCGACACTGTTCGAGATGCCAAGAAAGCCTCTTTAAAAAAATGCAGTGGATAATCTGAGACCAACGAGGCGTTACGATACGAAAAATCCGCGATTTTGAGTTTAAAAAAAACGTGAAACAGAACAAGTTTCAACCGAAGTACTGTAGGTATTTCGAGCTCAGCCGGAAATGCGGAGATTGCAAGCTATTACGAGAGAAAATCCGAGACTGTGAGACGGAGAAAAAAAAATTTACTAAGAATACGAGATCTTGCAAGCTAGCTAAACCCTTTCTCGAGTCTAAGTGGCTCAAAGCGCCGGCGCTTATCTCCGGTTTCTGTAGTGTTAAGCGCATGAGAGTCTTTGACTCCCCCTGGACAGGACACTAATCTATCGTAGGTTAGTTCCCAGCAGAACTGGTACCCAATTACACAGCTCAGTTGACTGGAAAAAGTCAGTTAAATTAAAGTGTCTTGTTCAAGGACACAACACAGTGGTCTGACCGGGATTCGAACTCTCGATCCTAGGACTACGAGCTGAACACGCTAACCGCTCGGCCCACTGCACCGCCGACAAAAAAAAGTGACGAGATTTCAAAGGCTAGCTTTATATTGCCGTGACTTTCATTTTTTAAGGGACAATTTGATACCCCTGATTTGCATCTGGCAAACTTCTGATGAAATTAAACAAATTAAACTAGCTCTAATAATTCTTAAAAAAATAAAATAATCCTTACAAAGTCAAACTTCTGGGTGTCACTTGAAACCAGATTAACAATGTTACCAGTTGTTGTCTGAGCAAGAGCTGCACTGCTTAGTCGTAGAGTCTGCAAGGATTAAAGAACAATTTTCAGTTTATCTTTCTGAAGAGCCTAAAGTGAGATTTGTTGATCAGGGAGAATACTTAATCAAAGTTTTTCATGGTACAAAACCTGTGGCAAATGATATTTTGCTCGTCGTACGGGCAGAGCAAACAAGGTTTATCATATTTCGATACATGGCTTATTTTTACTCTAAAACTAGTTTCATTCCAAGAATAGGGAACCAGAGGGGCACTACCCCCCCCCCTTTTGTTAGCATCTTTGAGTAGGATTTCAGATTTTATATTACAACGAACTATTACAATTTCCTCTATGCCCCCCCCCCCCAATTCTTTTTTTTTTTAAACAACTAGGCTGAATCTACAATAAATTTAATTGTAATGAAATTTGATATTGAAGCTCAGACACAACGTTGTCGATACTTGTAATGGGGAAATAAGATTTGCAATCTGGAAACTAGTGCAGGTTAACCAGTAAATTAATATTAGTAATCGCCCGAGGCCAAGTAAAATTAAGGATTAATTTCACGATATTTTCAACTTTTTCCAAAATTGACTGATTCACTTTGCGACATGGACAAATTTGGAAAAAATTGAAAACACAAGTGATATCAATCCTAAATTTTACGAGGAATCAGGCGATTACATATTTATGACATCGAGGGCAAAATTCTTTATTCTCCGCGTATCCAACGAGAAAGCGTTGCATGGCTTAGTTCATTTAGTCCAAATTTCTTCGAAAAATTGCTTGGGATGTAATAAAATCTCTGAAAACATTCGGAAATCTTCAAAAGATGTTTAAAATCGTTTCAAAAGCATTTTTATGATTTCAAAAAGAGTTCGGAGGTATTCGGAAACCTGGAAATTTTGAAAATCTTCTGAAAATGTTTCTAAGGCCATTTTGGGACTTTTTAAAATTTTCGGAAAATCTTCTGAAATTTTCGGAAGTATACCAGCGACCAATCGGCGCTAAGTAATTTTGCCCTGAGTTAAGAAAGAAATGTCCCCGCTGTTATCCAATCAGCTCGAAGTAATTTTGCACTCTATGTTATAAAGAGAGAAACTGTTACAGGAAAACAGAAATATGGTGAAGTTTACGCTTGTTTTGATGTTAATGTAAAACAAGTCAACGCTACAGAACCAGGAACGCTCCCTTTCAGCTGACAGCACATACAGGATAAGTCTGCATGACAACTGAAAAGCAACAAGAAAATCAAACGACTACAACCAAAATTTGAATGTCCAAGCCATATTCTTAAGTTCTTTTTACAATACACCTAAGTCATAAACTTACTTAGCTAATCAATGTCAATTTTTTTCCGTATTTTCAACTATGATGTAATCTTCATAGATTGTTTCATAGAGACATTCGAAGTTGCAAGCTAAGCTCATTTAAAGAAACTTTAAATTATCCTTAAAACTCTATAAATTATACAGTTTTGTTTAATGTTAGAGAGTGGAGCTACAGTAAATATTTTAATGAAAGACATATCAGTGAAAGTACCATAATTTTTCTATTAAACCCGCCAGGCTTAATTAACCCACCTTTCTGTAAACTAGTGATGTACAGGCAATTCTTAGTTGCATCCCAAAGCGTTGTCGCAGGAAGGCAAAGGGCGTGTTGAAAAAACTGGCAAAGAAGGAGCAAAGGCTAAGACCAAGAGCATACAAAAACGCATCTGTCATTTTCATTGTACTTTCCTTCTCAAAATAAGAAATCAGCTTCCCAAGCAACAATGGTTGAACGATTCTCAAACTGTCCTGGAAAATTTAAAAAACATTAAGTTGTTTTCAGACCAGAAAAACAGAGGTATCACTTTGTCTGGAACAGCCTAAAAAATTTTGCAATATTTACAAACTGTTAAGTACTGACCAATAAGTCAAAGTGGGGTATAAATGTTACTGGGGATTGGGTTGCTAGTTTAGATCCAGAGAAGGGTAACAAAATCAAACATTTCTAGTTTAGAAAAGTATAAGGTTTGTGCAGGTCCACAGCACATTCTGGTACATACACCCTTCCCCATCCAGCAATTCAGGATTTTTTATGCACCTCAAAAATTACTCTTTCTAAACTGTCTATTTTAAAATTTCCTCCAGTTGGTTAGCACTTTTGTTAAGGATTAATTAAGGTTCAAATTTGCTCATTTGGCTAGTGCTTATCTCCGGTCCGGTAGTATTCAACAGATAAGAGTCTTTGATTTCCTCTCGGCAGGACACTAATCTATCACAGCTTATAGCTCCTAGAAGAACTGGTACTCGTTTATGCAGCTAAGTTGACTGGAACAAGTTGGGTAATGACAACTTATAAGTGCCTTGCTCATGGACGCAACAGAATTGTCTGACCAGGGCTTAAACTGAATGGGGACACTAAGATTAACATTAGTCAAGCATGTCAACTACTCGGCCACTGCATTGCCATCTTGTATGTTAAAGAATCATGAACCATGCATGATGTTTCACAGGTATTTTGTTTTGTTTAAGGTCTGGCGGTTTTTAAAGCATGACCAACCGGCTGTCACATAGGAAGGAGATACAGGGTAATATAACTAGGCAGGGTGTAATACATAGGACAAGAGGAGGGAGATACAAGGTATTAAACTAGATAGGGTATATACTACACAATACCTAGAGGAGGGCAATGCAATACAGAGTAATAACTTGATAGGGGATACTTTATAGTACCCAGAGGGAGGAGATACAGGGTAATAAACTAAACAGGGTATACTACAGTTGGGTAATAAGCTGGACTGGGAAAATTACAGTTGGGTAATAAACTGAACAGGGTATACTACAGTTGAGTAATAAACTGGACAGGGTATACAACAGTTGGGTAATAAACTAGACATGGTATACTACACAGTACCCAGAAGGCTGAGATGTACAGGATAATTAACTATAGACTTGGTATACCTACAGATGGATAATACACTAGACATGGGTATACTACACAGTATCAAGAGGAGGGAGATACAACCAGGATAATGAAAAAGATAGGGTACAACTACAGCTGGGTAGTTATACACTGAAAATTGAAATATGTACACAGAAATCGACCCTGCAAATCGAAAGAGGTTGGTTTAGTTGAACCTAGAGAATAATGCATAACCTTTGCTTATAGCTTTTTTCTTAATCAAGGTTCAAAGAAACATATTTTTTATATACTTACTATTACAAGAGCAAATAACCCCTGAAATATATAAGGTTTGCCAAAGGCTCTATAAATGGCTTTGCCAAGACTTGGCTTTTTCCCACTGTTTTCTGCCCGGTACTGTTCGTTGTCCCATTCCCTGGAAATTATCAACATGCAAATTAGAACCTCTACCTTTAATCATAGGCACTTATAAATGTAATACACATAGAACTCATATTCAGAGATATGAAATGTTAGGTTGTCTTTGTAGTGGCAAAGACGCACAAAAATACGCCTCACAAACATCCTCGAACCCTTGGGCTCCCCTACATGAGCCTGCAGTCTCTCTGTCCAGTGCATACTATAACTAGTGATAATACACATCCCTTTTTTGGAAAGTCAATTAAACATTGGAACAACAACACCACAAACAGCATCATTCAACTGTCAATTCGGAATGTTTACAATAACTCTAGTATTCATCCACATATTTTCATGGTGGGCAGTGATCCCTTTGAGACCTTCTCAAAATCTGTTGGTCTACTGCTGCATCATTGGCTGGGTGTTGTTCCAGCTATTGCGCCTGACTCTTCTTCAGGCTGGTCCATGATGTGTCGTGCAGGCTCTGGGGTCACATTTGGGAGCGGTGTCAAGGATACAGAAACAGGCTTTTATGGTGTGGTAGGACTGGTCAGAACATTCCTTGTCATGCACTTGTTCAATCTCATGTCACATGTTGCTGTCTCAATGATGACTGACCATGGGGATTCATCATATCTTGAGACCCTACCCTCTCACTTGAGGTCTCAGATCCATACACAGTCATACAAGAATGTGTCATGGGGCTGCACAACTCTGTGTTTTCAGTCATAGTCAGATTTTATTTTGTCTTGATATGCTTTCTCCTTCTTTTCTACAAGGTAACTGCATGAGTTCATTTGAGTTGCAGGGGACCTGGTTTTCATTGTGACCTATGCTCAGTTGTGTTGGGGAATAGCCATTGTGGAGTGGTGAGTTTCTATAGCTCATAAGTACCATATATATAATCGCCTGAGCTTTTCTTGAGAATGATTGTCTGGACAACTCTTTTGATTGAGGGTACTTGGGGAACGAGGTGATGTGCATGAACCCCCAATCAGCTGCAAAATGCTGAAACTCATTTGAGTCAAACTGAGGTCTGTTATCTGAGAATAGGATGTCTAGTATTCCATGTCTGCTGAATACTCTCTCCATCTTAAGCATGCATGGTCTCAATAACATTTATGCAATGGACACAGACAAGATTTCTACATCATGAGAGTAATAACCTATGATTAAAAGATAGGTTTTCCCTTTGGGTTGGAAAAGACGGCTCCAATCCTTGACCAGGGACAGTCAGGGAATTCAGTTCCTCTCAAATGTTACTCTCAGTTTATATTAGATTATGGCTGAAACTGCTTTAGGTGAAATGGTAAGATAAACAATAATATTTATTATTAATTTTTTTAATCTTACCAAGACAAGTGTACATGCTTTGGTTCACCTCATCAACCTGTTTACTAGGCAAAGTTGTAGGAAACTTTTAATGATCAAAATAATGTATTGCTCAGCTTTTTTCATCCCACTTACAGCACAATATATATATAAGTCATCTACATTTGTGGCTGCTACCAAATAAGTTATGTTCAGTACACTTACACTTAAATACGTTTAATTTACAAAGCGTTGACATACTTTTGCAGTTTCTCGCCAAGTTCATCAGTTGTGTCCTCTTTGCACAATGCATAGAAATCATTTTCTTGTAGAGGTTTTTTCTTACCAAGTGCAAGAAGTGGATTTAGCCACCTAAAGCAAAGACGAAAATGCAACATGTTTAATAAGATAAAAACTAAAATGATTAACTAAGTGTTACCTGGGGTTCCTGTAGCTTTAAGACCTCCCAAATTTAAGACCTTTCTATATAAGAGGTTTTACTCCCAGAAGTCATAAACTTTAACCATTATCCAACAAGGTCACGAGGTTTGAAATTCAAATCCAGGCTTCTTCAACTGACTTGCATATATACTCAGCAGAACTTAGGAATAAACAAACAAACATGTTCTCCATCCGATTGATTAGCAACTAAAACTCAGTGAATATTCCAAGTATATTTTAAAAAGTGACTGCTATATATTATGAGCAATTAACTGTATTTTTTTTTAATTCAATGCTTTTAAAAGTGCAAATGAAGTGAAAATTTTTATTACTTCAGTGGATAGACCTTGCTAAATGAGGAATAATGGTGAAAAAGATTTTGCCAAAATCATTCCTGGTTCTCGAAATATAAACATTTAAAAATTGCATCTTATGACGTCACGAGTTGTTCCGACAATATTGCATTTTTCTAAAATATGCTGACGATCCCTAAAATTTGGGTGGGTTTGAGCCAGACATGGAGTGATGATCCATCTGCCTTGGATACATCAATAATCCACCGTTAGCTAAAATACACCCAAGTGTTACGGAATGGCAGCAGATGTTGAAAAAATGCAAATTTGTCGGAACCACTCAAGACGTCATCAGATGAAAATTTTAAACGTAAATATCTCAAGAACCAGGAAAGATTTTAGCAAAATTTTTTCATCGTTTTTCCTCATTTAGCAAGGTCTATCAACTGAAGTAATAAATTTTTTCACTTCATATGCACTTTAAGACATTTAATATGGAGTAGTTTTACCAAGTTAAAGACATTTCTATTTTGCCTCAAACTTGCAACAAGACTCATAATGACTGTTCACGACTTTTAATGCCCAGCAGACCTCTGGTTACACAAAACAGAACTCAGTATAGAAAATAATTATAGAAAAAGCAAACATGAATACACACTTAATCTGGACATTTAAGTGCCTATGAAATGAAAAATTTTATTAACTCAGTACGTAGTATATAGACTTTGCTAAATGAGAAATAGCTATAGCGGCAGAAAAACTTTATGGTTCTCAAAAAATTTATGTCATCAGTTAAAAACATTAATTTTTAATATATCGAGAGCCATAAATAATTTTGACAGGAGTTTTTCACCACTATTCCTCATTTGGCTGCAAAGTCAATACATTGAGGTAAAAAAAATTTTCAGTTCAAATTAGGCACTTTAATTAGTTTAAACTTGTTAAGCACCATACACTCATTATAAAACTAGGTCATTTTTCAGTGAGGGCAATTATAATTAAGCTCTAAAAAAATAAAGTAAACTTTGAACTTAATTATAAAGATCCCAATAACTCAAAATAAGAAAGGATTTTGGAACTTTTTTCATTTCACTTTATGTTTTTAGGAAGTTTTCTTTAGTAGCTAGGTTTGACTTATTCGTACCAAAATGATACATATTTCGAAAATGTAGTTGCAGTCACTGCTGGGGATGGAATCATTCCTGGAAGGCTGTTTCTTCTTTCGGGTCCCAGCATCTTATCTTCCTCGTTCGTTGGCTGTTCTTCATTTTTGATGCCATCCTGCATGTCGTCCCCTTTTACTTCAATATGGGGCTCTGCAGATTCTGCATCATCCATCTAGTTTTGTACCAAGAGAAACAACAAACTACATTAATTTTATTTACTGTTACATTGACAAAGTTGCAAGGCTGTATAAAGCATTATTAGTAATATTAGAATGTATTATTCTGAGATCTGGAAGATGAATAAGGGAGATGATGAGGCAATACTGATGTTTTCAGCCATAAATGTTTGAGAAAAATTCTGAATACTAATTAATTGGCAGACCACATCAGCAATGAAGACAAACTCAGAATCTTGATAAAAAATGGAGCCACTGAGCAGAAAAAAGGGAGATGGAAGATGGCTGGTCATGAGTTGGGGCAAGATTAGGAGAGCTAGTGATTGTTACATAGCAATGACCTGGGCACCAGAAGGACGGAGGAAGCGAGGAAGGCCAAAGACAATGTAGAGAAGGGCAGTGCAGCAAGAGAGAAGTGTGTAGGATAGAGAATAGGGGAAGGGGGTACTCTCTATATTGGGATGGTAGGTATTTTTTAGGGGTTAAATTGCGAGTCCCTGTGTTAAACCTATAGCCTGGTATTTTTTATGGTTGAAAAACCCCAAGCTATTGGACTGCTTGCAGTCCTGTGTTTTAGCAAACATGCATACTGATAAGAAGTTAAGACAAAAGTCCTTTCGCAAATAACTGCATACCTTTATTTACTGCATACCACATTCAGTGCAATATGTGAGGGTTTATAAGTGCAATCTGCTGGCTATCCAGAGAAAATTTTCAGCTTTCAATTGGTACTTTTAGGGTGATTTTAAAACCCAGAGGTATCTTTTGGGGTGGAAACATTTAATCCCTTGGTATTTTTTAGGGCCTGTTTACATGGAGAAAGTTAACCCGCCTGGCCGGTCTATATTACCTCACTTTTGACCCCATCGAGTTAGCTCGTGTTTACATGCAAATTTGTTAACTCGCCTGACCGGGGTAAACATGCTGGCGTCAAATTAACCTGTGCGCAATGCTTGGCCAAATCAGAAAATGGCAGCAAGAAAGCGTATCTTGGTCTTGTACTCTTTAACATAAATGAGTAGTAACTCGATCAACTCTGGGCTCCACGATAAACGTGTAGCTGGCTGCTTCTTTGTGGATTTATTTCCAATAGCACCACTACTTGCAGCTGCGTTTATAGCACATGCTTTGTTAGCTTGAAGGGGACAATACTCAATTTCTGAGCTTTGACTTTGTTGGTTGTCTTCTGCATCAGCACCGAAAACAAACATTACCTGTTGTGTCAGCTGTCCTTCTTCCATTTGCTCGATAGTATAGGTATAGAAATACGACTAGTATATTGCCAATTGCTTTAGAAGATTCTGAGAACGCCATTGTGCTTTGCAGGAGTATTCAAAGCGAGTACCACAAAAGTGAAACATGATCTTGTCAGAACTGTCAAAAGTTAACGCGGCTAGGCGAGTTAAGTGTTTACCTGGTAAAATCGTAACTCGGCTAGGCGGGTAACCCGGCTGCTGAACCGAGTTAAGGGCGAGATAAGGATCAGCGAGTTAACCCGCCTCACATGTAAACGCAATGCTATAATTCAATAGAACCGGGTAACTTGGCCAGGTGGGTTAACGGACTTAACCCGGCCAGGCGGGTTAACTTTCTCCATGTAAACAGGCCCTCATAAATTAGGCTATTTGGGTACTTTTCCTACATTCATGTCCTTACACTTGAGTTTTTGACTTAAAGTCCCTATCAAGCTTATTTTTTTGCTTTTTGGATTAAAACTGTTGTCATCTGTGAACTCAAAATTCAAATAACCAAAGAAAATTTCCACGCCTAACTATGCTTTCTAATCACAAAAAGATCGGAATGTAAATTTTGACCGAGCAGGCCGGGGACTGGTAACCTGTGATGTAGCAGCAGTGATCGAGTTATGTGGTTTTTGTTTAAAAATATCTATTTTTGTTAGAAAATGTCATAGAACTTTTATTTCAAACATTCTCAAGGGAATAATTCATTGATTAAAGTTACAACAACATGACTATTGTAGCTAAAATTGAAGTTTTTGAGATAAAAAAGATTGTCTCTGCTTCATGCCTCCTGCTACGTCATATACCTCCTGCTACGTCATCATTGCACGCTTCAAGTCTAAAAAATGTAACAGGAATAGTGAGAAAAGGTTTTATTTTCGGGAATTACTTATATTAAAGGGTTCTACTTTTCATCTGGAACTTAAAAAAATAAGCTTGATAGGGACTTTAAATTATAAAGTCATAAAAACCATCTCATTTCATCTTTCTGTACAGCCTTCAGCCAAAAACTCTTGCATTTTAATTTTTTTTATCCAGCAATCATTTTAAGTATATATTTCATAGCTAAAAAAACAAAACTTTCAAATTAGATCAATTTTTACCTCTAGTAGTACTAGTAGATCAGAAAAATTTAAATACATCTGTGTATGCTGGTACTCATTTCACCAACCCCAAAAGCACAGAAAGCTGAGTGGACTTTAGCAGTAAAGATGGCACCAAAATACTTAAACATTAATTTGTCTGGCCAGGGGTCAAACTGGTGACCTCAGGATGTTGAGGCAGAGACCTCATTTATCACACACGTACTGCACTAGCTAAAAGCCCTATGCTTGGCTGAGTTGACTGGTTGCATTTTAAAATCACTATTCTAAAACAATTATCAAATATCATATGTACATGTAATACTAGTTAAGATACAATTTTTGACAAAAATAATGCAACAATGATGAAGTTTGCCACTATGTCTTTCTGCTTTCCCTGCTTAGAACCAGGATATATACAAGAGACATATTTGTAAACATTGAGCCCCGGTTGGGGAAATTACAGTAAAAGCAATTGTTATTTGGTCGAATGTGTTAATGGAAGGTGAAAAGGATGCTATATGAGTTTATATATATCTATATATGTGTGTGTGTATTTCTATGTTAGTTTATACAATAAAAACTGAGATTAATATTGCATACATTATAAAGCAAAGGGCTCTAGATGTAACTCCTACAGAGAAATACACAAAAGAACATGCATGCAAGTTTTACCATGAATTTGTTCATTTCCTAGTAGTAGCAAGTCACAGGCCTTTGTACTTGGTATGTGTTACACACCTTACAACCTCAATAGTCGAAAACCATCTGGTATACAAATTAAATAACTCAGAAAACATGACTCACATGCTTGCAGCAAGTGGATCTCACGGCTGTAATGAATATCTGTCTTTCAATTTCTACTCCAACGGATTAAAACCCTCTGCAACTGTAGCTTGTCATTCCAAACTTATTTCTTATAGTTTATTGATGCCCCATTTTTCTAAAGAGTCGTGAGAATGAAGTCGCTACTATATATACTCATGCATGTGCATGTAACTCATTTTTTGAAACTATATATATATATATATATGCATATATATAACATCGTCACACCTTCAACAAACAAAACAAAAGAGCTGTCGGTTAATTGTCCTCAGAAGAAAAAGCGGCGGAGTTGCAGCGGATTTCCATATATCTAGCAGCAAAAACTGCTACAGTGTTCGGTTAATAACAGGTTTGAAAACACGTCCGTAACGTTATTTGGAGCGAAACGATGTTATTTACTTAATCTCTTCATGCAGTTCGGAATTAATCATTCATATTCTTCTGATCAAACACAACACATGTTTCGCCATTTCAAGAGATTTTCTTTTCTTACCTTTGCAAGGACAAGTAAAACTCTACCAAAAATACAAGTGAATGTGACAGGTGCTCTCAGTCCAAAGTCAAATGAGATTTCAAGATATCGAACAAGACTTTAGGCTCTTCACTCGGCAGTTCGGCGTTGGCACTGTGACTTAATTAGGACTCAAATTTGCTACTGTTGATCGTTTCCTCTGCTCCAGTTTCGTTGTTTGAAGTAATAGCTGCATTTAATCCTGAGCGCCTTTATAGATTACAGATTTTGAAATCAAGTAAGGTTCTTCTAATGGCGTGACTCAGCGACTAAAAGTTCTCCCTCCCCACTGGGCTCCGGATAGATTCCATTCTGAAGTAAACCAGTCCGTGTAACCTCGCCCTCCCCTCCCCCAAGTAGGACGGAATTGGACTCCTTTGATTAATGAATCAATCTCGCGAAGTCTGTGTTAAGTTCCAACGTCTTGTACAACATAACCAAGATAAATCAATCTGGTCACGCACGACGGAAAAAAGTTTGGCGCCGTAGCGGCTCTTCCGGCTCCCGCAACATTTGCGTCCTCGGGGAAGGGGGAAGGGGGGGT
>JAOBAT010059286.1:0-26081 GCA_026413305.1 Hydrozoanthus tunicans | reverse complement strand
CACAGTTGAAATTTTAGTAGTTTGTTATAAGATCTGAAACTTTTATTCAAAAGTTGTTGAAGTTAGCCAAATTTTTTTGGGGGGGCGGGGGGGGGATGGGTGGGGGCATTCCCTTCCCCCCCGGTTCCGCCACCCATGTTACACTCATTTGACTACTTGAAACTTACCACCAACGCAGCCAACCCGATCTCTACCAACGTAAACCAAATATCATTGTCACTCAACCGAGACGAATTGCCGCAAAGTCTTTGGCCAAGCGTGTAGCCAGTGAGAGAGGAGAAGAAGTGGGCAGGTCTGTTGGGTACCGGATAGGACAGGACAAGTGTACGGGCTCCTCCACTCAGTTGGTGTACGTAACAACTGGGAGTCTTCTTCAGGTTGGCAGTTGTTCTACAGGGCCCGGTTGTACGAAGCCTGGATAAGCTATCCGCTGGATAAAAGTTTTGCGTTTTGTTGATTTCTCTATCTCTGGTTGTTAAGTAGGTGGAAGACTCTTAAATTAATGGGCAAAACAGCGTTGAAGAACTTTCGTTATAGCTTTACTGCTAAAAATAGAAAGCGCGTATCCAGCAGATAGCTTATCCAGGCTTCGTGCAATCGAGCTTTGGGCCTTGATACAAATACGTAGGCTTAGTTTACACTACAGCGAAGCGCCAGGTACAACGGACCGTGACAGAGTGGGCGCGGCTTCTTCCCCGTTTGTCGCTTTCGTCATTCCCCATCTACATGACTAAGTGTATATATCTATTATTTAGAACAGTAAAAATCTGTGTGTAAGAACCTAGGTTTTTCAGCTTCAGGCTAATTAAGTTCTTATATTTTGGGATATTTATTAATAATATAGGCTAATTAGTTTCTTAGAAAGTTAATTTGTTTACTCTGAATCCCCTAATGTAGTATAGGGCAGAATAGTGGTACGAATAGTGGTATGTACAGGGCGGAAAAATCTTTAAAAATTAATAATAGTATAGAATGGAATCCTTGCGAATGCTGCCTTCTATTGAAACCCCAGAACATACCTTGCTTACCCTTTTCATTAGTTTTTTCTTCTCTTTTATCTGAGTCGTGAACACTTTTCGAAAAGAAAAAGATGAAAAGTTGTTTTCTTAAAATTGAATGAAGGTTGACAAAAGTTTGTGTAGGTCCTTCCCTTAGTAGTAAAAATTAACTTCAAAACTGTTCACTATGTAATTTTCACGGCGACGGCGTGCAGGTGACTCGCATGAACAGTGCACTCCAACGTGCAGCTACTGTATTCACTATTGTCTCTGCTGTAGTCTTTGTATTTTTAAGGAGTTTAAGATACGAGTACGCCAGCCGACGGCGACGGTAGAAAACAATACTAAATACAATAGCCACACGTTGGAATGCACCTTGCGGGTGACCTACACGCCGTCGACTTGAAAATGACAACGTAAAAAGCTAAATTTTGAATTTTTTACGACTACGAGAATGACCTACGAAAAATTTTGTTAATCTTCTTCTACTTTTGAAAAAATACTTTCATACTTTTCTGTTCACAAAGCCGCATAACTCGGCCAAAAAGAAAGCAGACTAGCCGTACGTGGTCAAAAAGGGCGAGGCAGAAGTGTGTATTTTGTAGGCCGTCGTCGTCCATGTTGCCGTTTTTGTATTTTTTACTCCCTAATGCTGAGACACTGAAAAATTGTTCCCTTGGCAGGCCTTGGTTCATTACCCAGACTCATTTAGCCGTTACACTCACGTGATTTTGGATGAAATTCATGAGCGTGACATGGACTCTGACCTTCTAAGCATGATTGTTAAGCTGCAGGCCGAGAAAAACCTTGAGATTAAAATCATTGTTATGTCTGCTACAATTCAGGCTGACCTGTTCATGAGGTAAGTTGCTTGCAATGAGAAACAATTCCATTTATATAGAATTGGCACTATTCGTTGATACCAGAAAGAATCCTGTAGTTTTGGATCAGTATAGCAAAAAACCGCACTATTCCAAAAAATCCACAAAAATTCCTGTAGTTTTGGATCAGTATAGCAAAAAACCGCACTATTCCAAAAAATCCACAAAAATACCTGTAGTTTTGGATCAGTAAAGTTAAAGCCCAATATTTTTCAAGGTTTAGCAAAACGGGTCCTTATATTTTGGGATAGTTATTAGCAGTTTGAGTAGGTTCTTAATTGAATTGCAAGGGGTAAAACTGAAGGAGCAAGATACAGGTACACATTCTTCTTAGTTAAAACTACAGTGTATTAGATTGTGCTTTTGTAGTGAGGACTTTGGGCAATGTTTTAGTTTTGATGCATTCTAAAAATGTTCCGTTTCCGCATCCAAAAGCCAGCTGCCTAATTACTCATCATCCAAGTAACCAAAAACGTAAAAGTAATTTTAGAGGGGTTTTGTTGCTAATTAATTTTCATTTTAAAGTATTTCGTTTAACTTTTCTAAACAACTTTTAAGTTTTAAAATAAATAAAATACCGTAGAAGTAGCAGTAATTTATAGCATTTTGATCTTTCTCGTTTGAATTTTTTTTTTCGTTATTTTGCAGCTACTTTGCTAGTAAGGATGAAGATTACGACAGCCCACTTAAAGCTTTGTTCGTTGGTGCAAAGAGGTTTTCAGTGGAGGACATTTATTTGGAGGATGTTAACTACCACTACG
Organism: Hydrozoanthus tunicans; assembly: GCA_026413305.1. NCBI lineage: Eukaryota > Metazoa > Cnidaria > Anthozoa > Zoantharia > Hydrozoanthidae > Hydrozoanthus > Hydrozoanthus tunicans. The sequence continues at coordinate 23,441 of JAOBAT010059286.1, read as the reverse complement.
GTGCAGAGCTTAATGGCCCGTCCAAGATGAGTCTACTGCAGTCGATTTCAACTTTCAACCAAGTTCCACTGGCAGCTTATTATTTGGAAAAATGCAAAACAAAAGAGTACGTTAAAACATACATGTAGACCTAGACACAGACATAGACAAAAACATAGACAGGCATAGATATAGACATAGACGTAGATGTTTAACGTAGACATAGACATTGACATAAACATAGACAGTCATAGACCTAGACCTAAACGTAGAGATAAACATAGACAGGCATAGATATAGATATAGACATAGACGTAGTTGTTAAACGTAGACATAAACAATGACATAAACATAGACAGGAATAGACATAGACGTAGACGCACAAATAGATGCAGACGTAGACATAAGCATAGACATAAACATAGACCATAGACATAAACATAGACAGGCATAGACATAGACATAGACGCAGACATAGACAAAAGCATAGACATAGACGTAGACGTAGTCATAGAAAAAGACATAGACCATAGATATAAACATAAACATAGACATAAATATAGACAAGCATAGACGTAGGCGTACACATAGATGCAGACATAGACATAGGGATAGACATAGACATAGACCTAAACATTGGCAGGCATAGACATAGACATAAAAATAGACAGGCATAGAAATAGACGTAGACGTAGTTATAGAAATAGACATAGAAATAGACATAGACCCTAGACATAAACATAGACATAAATATAGACAGACATAGATGTAGACGTAGACATAGACATAGACATAAACATAGACAGGCATAGACAGAAATAGACATGTAGAAACGGACACAAGTAGGCATAGGTAAGACAGACAGACAAAGTTTTATTTCACATTCCCTTTTCTTTGCAGATTTCTTTTTTTTATATCTAGATCAACATACAATTTCAATTAAGGTTATGCATAGCAACTAAATGACCCTTAATGCAAAAGGAACGTTTGTTTGTGCCGATGTTGTGAACATGTATTATAAAACCTTTTGCCAATAAGAAATTCTGTATTTGTATATTTTGTATGTGTGTATGTTTGTGTGTGTTCTGGTAACTAATAAAAGTCATCATTTCTTAATGGAAGAGCTGAAAAGGTTTGTAACCTGGCTGATGAACTATGCAACCGCAGCCTCTTGGACTCGGCCAAACTCAAAGGGCAACCAAAGAGTCTCAGAGCAGATGTGACAGATGCGAACCAAGGACTTTTCCTGAACCTTGTTAAACTGGTTGTCACTCCAGGAGAATCGATTCTTGTTTTCTTGCCTGGTGAGTGTAAGATTCCGACAGCTTTACATTTGAGTAAACATAACCAACCATAGGGCGTAAAGGCGTACCATTGATATTCAAATGAGCACGAGCCACTTGTCCAAAAAGACAATAGCATTCTGCCCTGTGGGTCAACAGAAATGGAAGAAGTAAACCATGACGAAACCAAATGTAAGAGTTAAATAATATTTCCTTTTGTTGATGTGCCCAGTGATGAGTTTAGGTTACTGATCTGAAGCTGAAGAAGCAAAATCAATCCTTGACTTTTTAAAATGGTTATTCCTTATATAGTAAAATACTCAAGTGCTTCTAGTGTTTCCCCTGCTGTCATTGGTTGAGGCCCACGTAATTCCTTATTTGGAAAATACTCTGGTGATTATAGAGTTTCTGCTGCTCATTGGTGGAAGCCCACATAATTCCTTATATGGTGAATTAAAAATTAATTCGGTGATTATAGAGTTACCGCTGCTCTCATTGGTGGAAGCACACGTAATACCTCATATGGTTAAACTACTCCGGTGATTATAGTTTCCGCTGCTCTCATTGGTAGAGGCACAATGAATTCCTTATATGGTAAAATTACTCCGGTGATTATAGAGTTTCTGCTGCTCTCATTGGTGGAGGCTCACAAAATTCTTTATATGGTAAAATTACTTAAGTAATTTAAGAGTAACCGCTGCTCTCATTGGTGGAGGTTCATATTATATCTTGTATGGTAAAGTTACTCACGTAACCATTGAACATTAACAAACATACTCATACAACGCTAACATGTACGTATGGAAACGTAATTAAAGGTTGTTTTGTGATTATTTAGGTGAATTTGCAATTGATAGCCTATACGATTCACTTGTACCGTACGAAGAGAAATTGCGGTCTGGTTGGCGATGCCCTATGAAGCTTTTTGTTCTACATTCCTCCGTAAGTAACTTGCTGATAATGAGTTACCTATCATCTACTGTACTATCTTTGTGCCTTCCTGTGGTACATTTGATATTTACTTTGAGAGTTGATCACTGATTTTTTGTTTAAGAATTAAATTTCCCTTGTGAATATGCTACTAAACTATTTTCAAAGTTGCCTTGAAGAATCTGTTCGAGTATAAACTATCTGATTATGGAATATCTTGTGATATTTTATACTTCGTATATAATGTTTTTGCTTTGTTTTTTCTCTCTTTGGAATAGCTTTAAAGTTTTTGCTTTTTATGAGTCTCTTTTTAGAATTTAAATATTAGTGACATTGATTCAAAGAGACCTTAACTATTTCTTTTAAGAAATTTAAAGAGGTTTAAGAATTTTAAAATTTTAAGAAATTTTAAGAAGTTTTAAGAAATTTTAAGAAATTCTAAGAAATTTTAAGAAATTCTAAGAAAATTTTAAGAATTTCTTAAATTAGAGGAATTTTTGTTAGCTTGATCCATATCCTAGGGCTGAGAAACTTTGTTGTGGTAGAACGCTACCAGGATCTATTGCGTGATTGTATCCTTTTTGATAATTGTTCAAACCCTATTGTCAGGTTCGGACAGCTCAAAATACTTTCCTAATGAATATCCTGCTTCGACAGCTTCTCGATTTCTTCCTGCGTAGTCCTCGAGTTCTTCGTTTTGAGATGTTTAACAACAATGTTTCCCTTGATTTTTAGATACTAATCATCTTTGAGTTTTTATACTCATGGTCTTCAATACTTTTGGTTTTAACCGGAGAATCCAAGAGGTTTTCCAATCTACTGTAACAATAGGAAGTCCTCTTAGGGCCTACGGTTTAACGTCCTTACCCAAGAAAACGCGAAGGTCTTTAAAACCGTAGATGTTGAAGTAAATGCAGCACCTTCTCAGTTATTCTAGGTCCGACTGAGAATCGAACCCGGGCCTCCCGTACGACTGTCTGGTGCCGTACCACCTGGCTTTACCAGGCAGCGGTAGTTTATTGGTTGTTCTGTTACAAACTGATTCTTTTTCTTAATAGATACCGTTTGAGGACCAGCTGGAAGTGTTTTCTCCTCCCCCTAAAGACAGAGCTCACGTGGTGCTGACGACGAACATAGCAGAGAGTTCCGTCACCATTCCAATGGTGCGAGTGGTCTTTGATTTTGGCCTCAAGAAGCAGATTCGTTACGACACTCGAAAGAGATGTAGCATGCTTGAAACCGACTGGATCTCCAAGGCCTCGGCGAAGCAACGCAAAGGTTAGGTGTACTTAAGAACATCTCCTTATTTTTTTAACTATAGGACTTGGAAACACTAACATCGACTAACACAGATCAGGGAAAAGTTAGGAAATAAAGAGCTCCTTCATTCGTTCACAAGATTGCCACATAGCTGTTGAATAGGAACTTGGGCAGTAGTTTACAAGGTTCATTCTTTGGTTAGCGGTTTTGGTAAGCGGACGCTTACAATATTGAAATAGTGTGAGTTGTAGATACAGTGACAAACGTAAGCACGCAATACAATAAAAATCTTGATATACTAGAACGTTAAAAAACAGCTGAGTTAGGAAAAATTGTAAGTTTGGTCACAAGTCAGGGAAAGCGGCTTAGTACCCAGGCTCCCTCATCTGGTGATATTCAATGTGTACCAAGTCTAACGCGTCAACAGAAAAGCGGTCTACTACACCCTTTCCCCAGCTAACACAATAAAACTAACAGTTTTTAGCCTCATTTCTTTCAAGAATTGGCCATACCCTTTTTCTGATAACTGGCTACATCTTATGTGTCTATTCCAATCAGGCTGACATGATTAAGGGCCCAGCTCCTTGTGTTAGATGCTGTGCACAACCCCTTTACTGCAATGGATAGTACTTTCCCTTCAACCTTTCCTTTTAATAATGTGGCCTAGTGGTTGAGGTTTGCACTGGCCTTCTAACGGACAACTGATATTAGCCGCCTGAGCTGAGGGGCAAATTGCGCACGTGCAGACTAGTTAACGCAGTTGTTCTAAATCGGAATTTTCGTGTTACATTGCAAAGACATTTAATAAAATCCAATTTATAAGCATAATTGCAGAAAAGGGCAAATCCGTTAGCTTCCTACAGGCTAGAGAACCGCTCATCCAGATGGGTCCGTAAAATACATGCATCGCACCCTAGCACCACACTATAATATCCCTGTGTGGGACCCTAGAACTAAGTACCAAGAGGGAACTCGGTTAGCATTGTACAAATTTCTTTCGGTTAACATCTTACGCGTCAAGAGAAAAGCGGTCTACTGCACCCTTTCCCCAGCTGACACAATAAAACTAACAGTTTTTAGCCTCATTTCTTGCAAGCGTTGGCCATACCCTTTTTCTGATAACTGGCTACAAGTGTTTACGCATGGACTATCTTTAAAGATGATATCCTTCAACTAACTCCACGAAAAAAAGTAAAATCGCGCAATAGTTTTTTCTTGTCTCAGCCATTTTCGTTTTCGTTGACTAATTTTAATTAGATTGTGTTTCGGTTTAAATATTAGTGAGAAAAATGTAGGCAGTGACAGTTGTTTTTATCTACCCAGAATCCCTAAGAAGCTGTTTATCTCTAAACAACCTTGTTTTCAGAGAGCCTTTAGTTTTCTCTCATATTTTCCTAACAATAAAGCCAGTCAGAATGCCTGGGTTATGCTCGACCAAGAAAAACGTATTTATCGAACAACTTGGATAATTTCACGTTTATAAACGTTTGTTCTTGATAGAAAGAACCATGATTATTTTTCAAAATCAAATGGAAACACTTAAATGTTTTTGGTGTTATGTTGGTTTTAGGACGCACCGGACGTGTGTTTGAAGGGAAATGCTTTCGAATGTACACACAAAGATTTTACAATTCTCTAAAAGAATACGACCTCCCTGAGATTCAAAGCGCCCCCTTGGACAGACTTGTGCTTCGTGTCAAACACATTGGTAAGTACCAAACTGCTTTAACTTTTAAAAATGTAAGGGAGGCTCACCAAGAGTTTTTTTCTTTGTTTTTTTTTCTCAAAAAAACTGAAACGTTGCTCTTAGATGTTTTCTGTAGCTAAAAAGGTAAAGATTCTGTTATTTAACGTTGACAGTTGCTTCAGCTCTTAGAGAGTGCTGATATCAATGGAAGCCGATAGTGCACCCTTAACCCCTCCCCTGTCAGTGCTCCGTTTTACGGGTATTTAAAGCTATACTGATGAGAAGAAAGCCGAAACTAATGTGAAATGTTTTCCAGGGAGGACTTTATCGCCAGGTAGCACACCTTCGCACATTCTCAGTCAAACTATCGAGCCTCCGAGTGTAGAGAATATCGGTGCAGCAGTGAGAACTCTCGCGGATATCGGAGCCCTTGAAGGTACGCTTTCTATCTGACTGTTAAGTTCGATTGCTTTGGCAATGCACTAACTTAGTTGCCACTTCTTGACAATGTAAGCAATATATAAACAAGGCGATGCTGTGATATATTTCAGAGGACGATGAATGTGCAGGCATAACAGTTCTGGGCACAGTTGCAATGCATCTGCCTTTGGATCTTCGTCTGTGCAGTCTCATCCTTTACGGTGCTTTGTTTGAATGCCCCTGTGATGCAATCGTTATGGCGGCCTGCCTACAGGGTCTTGATCCAATGACTTGGCCTACCAAAAAAATCTTGAAAGAAGATTCAAAGTTTGTGCACTCGCTGAAGCACAGTGCTGATAATCGACACCAGTTTGATGAAGGGCACTACAGCGAACCAATAATGCTCCGGAACATGGCGATCAGCTGGATCAGTTATGTTTCAAGATACTACAATAGAGAGCATCACGCCCAGGCAAGACGACTACACGTAAGTTTTATTACAGAAAGACTGGCTTCCATTTCTATCAAGGGTTTCGAGAGATAAGATCGAGAGAGGGGAACCAACTGCCAGTCTTCCCTCAGCCCAACACAATTCTTAGACTTGCGCAGTCAGTGACAGCTTTGCGACCGCGCGCCAAGCCATGCACGCCAAAATTTTCTATTTCTAGCCCGGAGAGCTCACCTGATCTCCAGAAAAACTCTTGCCGTGACACCTGTAGGCAACCATATTAACTGGATAGCAAGGCAATGAACACACATAATCTAGCTCTCCGGCTAAAAATTAAAAAAATTGAGCCTCCATGCCTAGGAGGGCGGTCGGAAAGCTTTTGCTGACTGCGCAAGTCAAAGAATTGTGCTGGGCTGAATGAAGACTAGCAGCTGGTTATCCTGACTCGATTTTGTCTCTCGTGTAGTAAAAGAAGAAAAAGACGTTAACGATCCCTTGTATAATACATACTAAAATACTCTGTCAAAGTCATCAACTGTTGTCGCTTGAAACTGTTTACTTTATCATAAACTATCAGTGTTTCATACGATATTTATCGTTTTCTGAAAATGGAGTCATTGCTTGAGTATGTTTAAACGGTCAAGTATACTTTGGAAAAACAACAGAGAATTTCTAGTGGTGTGAATAAAGGAAAAACACAATTGTAGAAAGCAAAAGTAAATGTTACTTTGGGAGTTTTCAGTTTTACCCTATTAGTTTCAAAATAACCGATATTAGTATATCCCAGCTCGGCTACGCGCGATTTGATTGGTTTAGAAATAGTAGCTATGAAACAATATTTACCTCCGAAATAGTCGCTTCGCGTCCGTTTGGGATCACGATACTGAAAAAGTTTGCTCTGAAAACACGATCGCGTGAAACATGAAAAAGCCTAAAGAATTTCACCTTTTTACGCCATTTACGACATTGTGTAGCTGAAAAACTGTCAAAACACGTTTGTTACGTATGTTAAGCTGCTCACGCGTCGGTCGCCACGCTAAGTGATTCAAGTAATAAAAGTGTTTTTTTTTTTCTTAAAAAATCTTTCGTTTTCTTGAAAGGAACAGTTGCCTCGCTGGTATATACTACAATAGATTTTCTGCCACTATCCACCTCGATTGAAATAGAATAAGTGTTAAATATTTTCTCATTTACAAAGGGAAGCCAAAGAGAAAGCTCAGTGGTAAAGAGCCTACGTGAATTAAGAGAGGAGTTTTGCAAGCGACATGCTATTGCTCCTAAGCGCTTCCTCCCTGTCGAAAGGCTGATGTACGACATTGCAGTGAGCACAGAGAAATTATTGCCACCTGGTTCAAATTCCTATTGGAAGGTACACTCTTTAGATATAGATGGTGCAGAATTTATGAGCTTAGATAAATACTGTGACAGTTTTTTTTCTCAAACGTTTTATAGTTAACAAAGTTATGGTTGAATTATTTTAGTAAACAACTATCCTCCAAAGAGTAGGTAAAAAGTGAGGTTTATATCTAGCACTAGGTACTGACCGATGCTTCGTTTTTAACCAAAACACTTGGATAAAAATTCATTTTATTTTCAAAGAAACAACAGGTAGCAAACTTTTTTTCTTCTTTTAGCACGGTTACTTTTGAGCTTTGTTTATATTTTTCGGGAATTTTTTTTCTTAAAGAGCACTCTAATTTTCAGCAAATTCTGAAAGGCACGTGTTTTGTTCTCATCGTTAAAAGCCGAGACGCCAAATTTTGTTCCCCAATTTGAGTTTGCAGGAACATCTTCAGTCAAAAATAGTTTTCTCGTCCGTAACTGACGAAAAAATGCGACGCCAATTTGACTACCGCCTCGAAATCAACTGATATAGCCTTGGATATCGCGAGATACGGGAGCGAATTAGAGCGCGCGAAACTCGATATATTGGCTGCTTTAGTGAATACTAATAAAGTTATAATTATCCAACAGGTGGGAGAACTTGTGAAGTACCTTTCACGAAAACCCTCGAGACTACGAGGACAAGGGAGTGACGTATTGGGGCCAAGGCTACAACTTTCTGAACTGTTCATAGAAAAAACAGTTGTGCTCAACACCATCCTCTGTGCAGCATTTAGTCCTACTATCGTCCAGGGCAAAGTTAAGAAGAGCGAAGTTGCTTCTGGGAAAAAAGGAGAGAAACCGAACAACGCCATGCGGCTAATAACCAATGTAGAGCTTGATCCGCGAAGATCTGTGGTTGCTCCAAGTATTCCAAACACGCTCCTTCAGGCTCCAGGGCTCTTAGAGATGGTATTGTTTATTTATGGAGCATAAATCTATTCGGGGAAAAAGGGCCTGTTTGTGAAGTTTCTGTACGAAAATATTACGAATTGGATAATCCAAATCAAAGATTAGCATGAACCCCGACGAAAACCACCCAAAAGCCCGAACAAAAGCTTCTCTAGCAGCCCGCTGTAATTCTTCTGGCGAAGATTACGGGCTCGCTCATGCTCCAGAGGCATTTCAAAATGCTATATTTTCATTGAACTTTGAAGCTGATTGTAAGCAGCTAAGAATTAAGGCCTAATCAGTTCAGCTGTCAACAGCAGTTATAAGTATAACACTTTAACTAATTGTGGCCAGATTATTAGTTAAAGCAGACGAGCGGGTTGCTTGTGGTATTTCTCCTTTCTCATTGCCCTTACTTTAATGGTAAGTTTTTTCATTTAGCGATGTTGATAAAGTAGAAATAAGCTATTACAAATTTCAAACTAAAGCAAGTGTGTGTTAACGTTTAGGTTATGAAGCGTACTTGTTCCCCGATGGTGACAAAAAGAAGCGAAGATGACAGTATTGTCCTCGAGTATGGTACCGTAGCGAAAACACAAAACCGAAAGAATGAAATCAACGACATACCCTTTGAAGCACATGCTTTGAACCAGTTCAGTGAAGGAAAAAAAACGTTTTTAGTTCAGCTCCCCAAAGAACATAGCAGAACAACAGCAGATGAGGACGACCGTGTGAAGCTTACTGCGCCCAACCAACCATATCTTATCCACTGGTCACTCCTTAGTGTCGGAGGAACAGCTCTTTCTCGTGGTAGTAAAACTTCCTTGCCTCACATGTCGTGGAGAAACCCTATTGGTTTCGCCTGTGATACTGAAGGTAGCAACCACTACGCAGTTGGCCACAGGTACACGGCTACCTCTTCTTTTGCAGGGTATCTGGATGGTGTCACATTGCTGCCTTCACAAAATGACAATCTTCTCGCTCTATCACTCCTGCTTACTTTTCACTCTCACAAGTTTGGTGCCCATTTCCATGTGAGCAGTCAAGAAGAGAAGATTGTGGCTCTTGAGCTTTTTAAACAGATTTGTGAGTTCAGCAAAGAGCATCCTTTGACACCTGAAATTCTCGTTATTATCAACGCGATGAGAGAAAGAATCTCGGAAGTTTTTTGTTTCAAGGGAGACGTGAAATCAGGAATTATCCCAAGGTGCTCTTTGCGCCCCTTACTTGATTCCCTGGTAAATAAAGTGTTAAAGCAAAGAGTATCAAGTACAGTGCAGTTAGCTGTACAAGATATATCGTCATATTACTGTGACGAGACTCCCTGCGCCACCCACGAGAATAAAAAGGTGAAAATTTCCGCATTTCAATCTGAGTATGCGAACTCCTTTTATTCCACGAGCGAGGAGAAAACTTGTATCCTTCTCAAACCGTACGACCTCAAGGCGTTTAAAGAGAGCGCAGAAAAACGGAGAGATTCAGTTGATAATGAAAACAATCCTGAAACAGAAACCCATCCTGACGATGACACAAAGAAGAGCAGTCAGCAGGCGGGAAAAAAACGGGTTAAAAAGAAGGTTAGATTTTCTGAGTTGAAAAAGTACTTAGAGAACGAAGGAGATGTTCCTGTTGAGAAGGGCAGCGGATCACGAGCAGTAAAGGTGACAACTGACATTAATCCAGCTGTGAAGAATGATGGTCCACTTCTACCCAAAGGGGTGCTTAAGCTACGACCCGTAAAAGAAATTGGAAGTCGTAAAGGAGATGTTCAGAAACTGCAGCAGATTCTCCGAAAGTTACCTCATTCCGAAACTGACGCAGTATTGCTAGATAGACATCAAGGAAGACAGCAGAATAATCCAACTGATCGTGTTCTCCTGGATTTGTCATGTGCAACGATTCGTAGCAGACACAGAAAAAGAGCAGCGAAAATGATTGGAAGTACTGCGAGCTGGCTAGATACGTTGACAAGTAAAAGCTCTGCTGATTTCACCTATGAAGACGGTGCATACTGGTTAACATTAGAGAATCTTTCCCCTGCTCAGGTGAAGAGTGAACGTTTCCAATATCTGGCCTTGATTTCTGCAGATGACAAGAAGTTTTCAGAAAACGAAAACTGCCGTTTCTCCTTGGAAAGCCAAGACAACCTACAGTCGCTTGAACTAAATTTGCAGAACAGAATTGTATGCTTCTTGAAAGCCAATTCGGGCTTATGCCCTATTTCAGATGTTGCTATCCAGCCAGATCACGTAAATATTGCAAAGAAAATTAGCGGCGGGGAACGCTTCATGTGGTTTCCATTCTTAAAGAAGTGTTGTGACGTAATGGAAATTTTCAAGCATGGCGAGAGGTGGTGGTTGAAGCTGGCTCGAGACAAGTGCACTCCTCCAAGCATTGCAGACAAAAGTTTGGGGACAACAGTAGGTTCCAAAGAGAATATTCATGGCACTGAAAGTAAGACTAATGTGCTACAGCTTTCAAAGGGCCAAATAAGAAGTGGTCTGGAGAAAAATTTAACGAAACGGATTGTAAAGTATCTAAGACGACGCTCAGCCCCTGTCGAACTTGCTGAAATTACTGACCTAGAAAGACTTCGAAGAATCGCTGATCAAATTAATGAGAAGTCCTTCGACTGGCTGAGTTTCTTGGAACAAAACCAGGATAAAATTTGTTGTTCTTTCAACGCCGGAACTTACTTTCTGTCGTTGGTGGATTCCAAACCAAGTGTGGAAAGCGATGGCGACGCCTCCCTCAGGCTTCTTTATGAAGAGAAGTTGAAGGAAAAGATTGCGAATCATCTTAAAAAACACGAATCAATGCGTTTATCTGATCTCTCACAGGTCAAGAACATCCTTAAAGTCATCTTAAAACTCAAAAGCATTACAAAGAAGAAATGCAAATTGGAAAGTTTCATTAAAAGCAACCCTCAGCTCTTCCACTTATATGAAAAAGATAAAGATCTTTTCATTTCCTTGGCAGACGTCAATTCTGATCCTATCGAACCGACGGGAAGCAGCTTTCAGTTTTCCAAGATTGATGAAGAAGTGGACCAGACGTCACCTAGACCTGTGCAAGGCTCGAACGTACTTGAGGAAAATGTGGCTGAAGAAAAATGCTCAATTGGTCGATTCTCTGAAGAGCAAGAGAACATTGAGAAGAATTTTAGAACAGAGGAGAAACGTTGTGACCGTGAAAATGTTGAACATGCTGAACACAATCTGAAAAGCGAAATGATCGATGTTTTTCTCGCAAGAAATAACCATCCTATACTTTTGAATCAATTAGACGACAACCTACCCGCCAGCATGCAAACGATAATTACCGAATTGAAGTCCGAGAAACAAAGTGTGTTGTGGCTGCCCTTTTTGAAAGCACACGCAGACACATTTGTGGTGACAGGGAAGAATTTAAAGCTTTTAAGTTCGCGTTACGAGACTTTAAAAGAAAAGAAAAGAGCAGCTCCAACTCATGAGATGTCTAGGGGAGGTTTGCAAGAAGCGATCGAACCATCCCTTAATCCAAGACACCTACTCAGTGAAACGCTTGTGAGTGTGCCAAAGGAAGTACATTCTTTTGCTTATGAACAACCGACCTCGAAGCTTGAACAATTTCCTTGTGGAATTGACCAAAATATTAAAGGACTTAATTACAACGTTACTAGCTTGACGGTGCAAGGGTTGGACAAAGACAAGGAAAGTGTAGGAGAGCATTCGAGACTTGAAAGGTCTTCTGAAAATGAACAAAAACAGAACGAGCCAGAAAAGAAAGAAATTGTAGTCGGTTGTGAGAGTGTTGAAAAACAAACAAAGAAAAAAAAGAAAAGGAGAAGAAAAAAGAAAAGCGAACCCTTAATGGCAAGCTCGTTATCTTTGGAAAGTAGAAGAGAAGATGGGCTTGGGGGAAAAACTAGTCAGAAAGACTTGACAAAGGAGCAAGCCGAGAGTAAGAAAGAAAACGCAGTTTGTTCAGTGTTTTTATCAGAAAACAAACAGTTAAGCATGACAGAGAAACAGAACAAAGACAAAGAAGAGAACTTAATTCCTGTTGAAGTTCTTTCGGAAAAGAAACAGAAAAGCAAGATGGAGCAACAAATCAAATGCGAAGATTCCTCAGTAAGTAAACAAAAAAAGGTGGAAGTAAAGGAAGAAGAGAGAGTATTTTTCGATGAAGTTCTACCAGAAAACCAGCAGAGAGGTACCAAGAAACAAGACAATATCAAATGTAAAAACGAGGTGGGTCCAGAATCTTCATCCGTAAACAAACTGAAGAGCGAGACAACGCAGGAAGAAAAAGGGAAATCAAACTCCTTGGAAGTTCTACCAGAAAACCAGCTGAGAGGTACCAAGAAACAAGAAAATATCAAATGGGAAAACAAGGTGGGTTCCGAGTCTTCATCCGTAAACAAACTGAAGAGCGAGACAATGCAGGAAGAAAAAGAGAAATCAAACTCTTTGGAGGTTCTACCAGAAAACAAACAGAGTAACATGATAAAGAAAGAAGAAGAAAAAAAGAATGAAAAAACTGTGAACTGTGAAGTTTTACTGGAAACAAAGCAAAAAGGAAATCCCAAACAACAAAAACAAAACAAAAGTAAAAGTCAGATTTTAAGTTCTGAATTGGATCAGAAAAGCAGAGAAACAGGTGGAGCAAAAACGAAAAGCACAAAAGGAACAACAGTCACTACAAAGCCAGCAATTGACAAAACACAAACTAAAACAGAAGACAGAGATAAGACGGATGTTTCTTCTGTAAAGAAAAGCATACCGAAGGGAAGTTCTAAGAAAGAAGGAAAAACGAAAAATGAACAAGCTGTGAACTCAAAAAGTCTGCAAGAAACTAAATATTCTGAAACCTCGAAGAAACAGGAAAAAAAAGAAAAGGAAGACTTTGTAAAGTTGAAAATGCACCAGAAAAACCAAGAACGAGGTGTGGCAAGAAAAGAAAACAACAATCAAAGTTCCGCTATTTGTGAAACCACAATGGAAAGCGAACAGAAATATGCGATGACGGGTAAGAAAGGAAGAAAAGAAAGAGCATTGTTCGTAGAACCTGTACAAAACAGTACGCACAGAAGTTCCAGAAAGCAAGAAAGCGAAAAAAAGGACCCTGGAGCAGAATCCCGTAAGAGAATCCCAAACTCACTAAATATGGCACATGCTACAAAAAACCAAACGGTCGAAGAACGTATTGAATTCTTAGAGCACCAGCTGAAACAAGAACTTTGTAAACACCTAGCGACTAAATCAGGGAAGGAATTGCTATCAAGAATTGTCAACGTTAAACAAATTCGTGTGGTTACCAGCGAGCTCTCGACTGTTTCTTCAAAACGTTTCAAGTGGAAGCCATATCTAGCGAAACATTCAGACATGTTCATCTTGTCAAACTTGAATAATCAAGGACTGGAGAGTGTATCACTGTGTGTGTGTTCTGGTACTCAGCGGTCCTCTGCGGGAAGTGTTCGTAGCAACGAAAACTTAAATGCAGATTTAAAGCGAAAAGCTTTGAAGTTGTATGATGAATTGGGATCACTATGCACTTCAATGGGTATTACCAAACCCGTTAAACTCTGCACTGAAGAAACTCGTGAAGGATTCAGTACAGTGGTTTCTCTAAATGAGCGGTCGATCGGAAACTCGGTCAACACAGACGTCGATTTGTCGAAGATAGAGGCATTGTCAAGTGCTCTGGATTGGCTAACAGGGCTAACAAAGTAAGCATGACTTGAGTTAACCCTTTGACCCCTAAGAGTGCCAAAAGATGAGTTTGTAAATTCTCCCAACTTAAGTCCATAGTACTCCTGTGAGAAGTTTGGGAGAATTTCTTAATTCATCTTCCAGAGGTTTTGGTGGATGATCAAATTTCATATTCTCAGTACTAACCAGCTTTTTTCTTTTTTTTTACTGTAAGGAGAGTTTAGATGTTGACAAATGCCTTAGGACTGAAAGAGTTAAAGAACTTAAAGGTTTTCCCAAAACTTTGCAGCGGAGTCAAATTCAAACAACTTGAAGACCTTCAAAGAGCAGTTACCCATGGGGCTTTGGTTTCATTTTGAAAGAAACTCTAAAGAGAAAAACACCGACAAACAGAGGCAATAAAAGGAAAAATACGAGGAGCTGGACAAACAAGCTGCCTTTTCGCCATCTACATCTAATAGAGACCTTAAGCACAAGCTGTCCGTGTTTCCACGGAGACCAACCGGAAATCAAATATCGGTAATTGACGCGTACTTGCACAGGTCATGCGGTCGTACTGATCGCCACGGAGGTGAAAAACATCTTGGCGGCCTCCGTGACGAGCACCACGGCCGCATGACATGTGCAAGAACGCGGCAACTACTGATATTTGATTTCCGATTGGCCTCCGTGGCAACACGGACGGCTTGTGCTTAAGGTCTCTATTGCTTCTCTTTGTCGGTGGTTTTGTTTTGGTGTTTAAATTAGTGTAGAGGAAATAATTATAGAAAACTGTGTGCCTATTCGATTTTGAAAAAAAGCAGAAGAACTAACTCTTTGCTATTAATCCTGGTTCCCAGTAGTCCCCGTTATTTTTAAACTGCGCAAACGGCTAACCTCGTTCCCAGGGTCTTCTCTCTTCCTCCCTCAAGAAAGTGGAGAGGCAGAAAGAGCAACCTGGAAACGAGGTTTCACAAACGATTTGGAATGTGAAATTTCCTAGATTATGCCTGATAACTTGGATGACAGAAGCATATGGGTATTTATAACATTCTAATCTTTAAAGACTGCTTTTTTTAGCCGTTTTGACATGAAAGCATGGCCGTGGTCGGTTGCTGAATCCAATCCAGAAAGAAATATCAGCGTCTTCTGACAACAAATTATCTTTTAAGCAGAGCAGAACGAAAATTTACAGAAAGAAAAGTTACAGAAATTGATAAATTAGAACCGATAACCATAAACAGACCTATTTTGATATTTTCGTAACTTCATTTGGTGTTTTCATCTCCTGGAGCACGACTTAAATCTTTCAAATATGTCGTAGAAAGTGTTTGAAGAAGTTTTTTTCCAAACCTTTTATAAATTGTACCTGCGCAGAGTCAACTTCTTCCTCAATCATCTTAAACTCGTTCAGTTTTGTTTGTTACTTTAAAATAAATTAAAAAATCCGAAAAGGAATTGATCGCTAATTCCTTTCTATGTAGGAAACGATTTAATCCAAAAAAGGACTTTCCCACATAGACCGCAGACCGCTTGGTACGTGTGCTTTTTAGAATCGTTTCCAAAAAAAAAAGGAAATCCATAAAAACCTAAGAATCCGGAGCTTCAGATTTATCAATTGAACCCTCTTAGCGAGCGGATTTGTTAACTAGATTCATAATTCTTTTGGATTTACCAAAAAAAAAAAAACGAAAAATCCCTTTTGGGATCAGAATCTGAATTAAAGTTTTCGCGAACAAACGCACCCTAAATTAAGTATGTCAAGATGTTACCGAAGTTCGGAACCATCAAACTTCTGTTTGTCTCACTTTTAAAGTGTTCATCGTGTTACAAAATTTTTACAAAGGAAGAGGAGGTTTCAAGATAAACATATCCTATTGAGGGCTTGTCTAACCAGCCGCGATATAGACAACTAACACAACTGACAGTTCCAAAAAACATGGCGTAAATGAGATGCTAGAATTATATTAGTTTGTTCAGTAGAGTTTGTTTTGTTAAGTTAAGAAGAAGTCTAAGTTTAACAACGTCTACAACGATTTATACAAAAAACAAAGCATGAAATTATTATGATTAAAAGAAAACAAAAATATGGAATTAGTTATCAAAGAAGAAGAAAATTGCTTTCGTTACGACGAGTTTTGTTGAGTTTTTAATTCAGCTAACCTTGAGTTAGTCGATTTGCAGACACAAAGATAAATGAGATGCTAGAATTCTATTAGTTTGTTCAGTAGAGTTTGATTTGTAAAGAACAATTCTTATTGTTTGCTTTCTACAGATTGCGGGGGGGGGTTAGACTATTTGGAGTCCGTTTTGTGTCAAACCTTGATAAAAAAAATTAAAGTAACAAGAACTTTGTGCATTGAAGGAGCTATCATTTACCTTTATTGAAAAAAATAAGTTTGTTATGTAGTGCATGCAATCTTAAAGCTGAGGTAAGTTTGTTGTACACAGTATTTACTAGAAAAGCCCCCTCGTGCCAGAAGGCGTTGGCCAGGTTATGTCGATCCCGTTAAAATTATTGCTATGGGGCAAATCGAGGTTCGAGAACCCGGCCTCGCTGCCCCTCCCCCCCCAACGGCAATTTTTCGTTCACTTGACACTCACGAACCACATCAGGTCAGGGTTAGTCTTGAAACGGACGTTCAGGAAAACACTTCCGTTCGGAGAGCCAACCTATGAACAACTTAGAATAGACATATCCCAAGGCGTGGACTGGGAGCGCCCTCTCTGTACCCTCATTTTCTGTTGTATTTTTCCCACCAATTTTTTTTTATATAGGACGACCACGTAACCTTCGATCCTCGATATTAAAAGGGCGCACGGCTCAGCATGAAATAGTGCGTGCGTACAGCTCTTTAACATAAAAAGGATGCGTTAAAGGCGCACAGCTCATCACATAAAATAGGGTGCACAGCTAATTAACATGAAATAGTGCGCACGGCTTATTAACATGAAATAATACGCCCGGCTTATTAACATGAAATAGTGATCAAGGCTCATTAACGTGAAATAGTGCGCACAGCTCATTAACATGCAAGAGTGCGCAAGGCTCATTAACGTGAAAAAGTGCGAACAGCTCATTAACAGAAAAAGGATGCGCTAAAGGCGCACAGCTAATTAACATAAAATAGTGCGCACGGCTCATTAACATGCATGAAATAGTACGGCCGGCTCTTTAACGTGAAATAGTGCGCACAGCTAATTAACATGCAAGAGTGCGCAAGACTCATTAATTCGAAATGGTGCGCACAGCTCATTGACGTGAAGTAACACTCACAGCTCATTTAGATAAATAGGACGCACAGCTCATTAATACAAAACAGTGCGCACAGCTCATTGACGTGAAATAGTGCACAAAGCTCGTTAACAAAATAGATATTTTAAAGGTGCACAGGTTATTAACATAAAAAGGGCGCACAGCTCATTAAAATAAAAAGGGCGCGTTGAAGGGACACGGCATGCACTAACGTAAACTACTATGAACCAACTAGTCTAGATCTACTATTGAGAATACTGCAATCTGATTTATTTGGCTCAACTATTCACTGCCCACTGAGCGGCTGACAGCGAAACAAAACGTACTGCCGGTATTTTTGCCGGGCTTCCTGTGGTAGGCCGAGTCTACATCTGTGAAGCCTATTTATCAACCAATCTATCTATCAGCCTATCGACGTATCGACAAACGTGTAAGCCTGCGGGTCAGTCAGCGGTGCGCCATATGTAAATGTTTCAAGACTGAAAAAAACAGAACAAGGCCCGTTCAGTCCGTATGTACTCACGCAGCTAGAAACACTCGGAATTTTGTTTAAAGAATTTTGTGTGTGAACTTGAAGTTGAATGAAAATATTTAGCAATTCAAAATTCCATTTTGAACTATGAAAGAGTTAAAACACGCATTATAGATCGTATACATTTCTGAGGTTCCAAGCTTAGGCGTAGCCCGAGTAAACGCCATTACCGGCGTCTAGTTAGACAAAAAACAATGGTGGAATCGTTAGCCACTTTGGTTTGAATTCAAAAGTATCGTACGGGTTGGTTTGTACTTATTTTTGTTTCAATGAAGTAAATAGTCAACTCGTCACTTCGCGCCTCGCTGATTATCGACCCGTAGAAAACCCCCTCTCCCATAGTTCACCTCGTATCCTCTAGGACGCCTCTGTAAATATGACACTGAGAGACATTAGAGTAAAAAAAATGATGTTTAGCTTTTCAGAGGCACTACATAAAATCTCCATACAGAACCTTCCCAGAAACTTGCCCGAATGTTCTTTTGTTTTGATCGACTGCACCATCGATCAAATGCAATGTCTGACGGTGAGAACTATGAACAGAGTGCGTTAAACATTTCCGGATCCTAATTCGAAAACTATAGAAATCCAAAAATCTTTAAGAAGTATAGTCAGTTTTACAGCTCGCGCAAGTTCAAGCAGGAAGAAAAACGGACTTGCAAATTAAAGAAACAATAAAATTGTTTAAACAGGTAAAGTGGTACATTTATGTAGCGCCACATCGAAGTGGATGCTCAAAGGCGCTTTACAATGATCAGTTTACCCCCAGCGGAACAGAAGCATATGATATAGGCGAAATTGGCAGCCGCTTCAAAGCGGTCCATATATACTGGTACCTAATCATGTTACCGACCCCGAAAGGATGGAAAGCCTTTAGCGGAAAAAAAGGTCACCGAAGTTTTCAGCCCTCGATCAGGACAGGAATCGAACCGAGGACCTCAGAATTGGGAGGCAGAGCTCTTACCACTGCGCCAACCCCTCCGCAATCGTTACAATAGAGCCATCTGTATGGTTGAACCAGGGCGCGGGACTGTTTGAACTGTTGGTGCGCTCAACTATAGTCAAGTAAGAAACCAGACACGACAAAGTCTCATAGAATTAAAATGTTTGTTTAAATTATTAATGACCACACTATCGCTAAATATACAAAACGTTCCTAGATTTTTACACACGTATAATGCCTTTTAAAAAGACAATGATTCTGTTGTTACATTGATTAGTGAATATGTTTATACAGATAGTTCTCACTAACGATCCCCGAAGAAGAAACCGAGAAGCAGACTTGGCTCTTCTCTCAGACTCTCTTGACTCTTGGTCGTTATTTGTTCTTCCGGCTGACATTTCTTCTTGGGGCGAAGACTCAAAGCGGCTTTGAACACCTATAAATAAATCAGAGGAGACTTACGCCGGGATCTAACCTTTCCCTATAATTTCCTTTATAAAAATCTATAGATAAGAAATAATTGGTGATGCATAAAAACGCCAATAAGGTATGAAAATATCAAAATGGTTCTACAGTTAAAAGTTAAAATCCGGTGTTACCTGACAGTCCAAAAAAATAAAGTATGAAAGCTAGATTTCGGAAATCAAAATATGATTTACAAGAAATGAGTTTTCAAAAAAAAACTTTGAACGGAACATTTCGATGTTTAATCACATCATTCTCAACCACAAATTACAGCAAAGATGTGGTCACTTAAATACCGTATAAACTGAGTTAATTACAAATCATTGTGTGAGGTAAATAGCTGTAGTTCTTTTGAGGCTTCTAAGCCTTTTAGACTTTGCCTTTATACGTTAAAAGTTAATGTAAACTTTTTTTACTCATAATATATAAAGTCATCTTCAGGTTAAAAAAAATAAACAATTTTGTAGTTTTTTTTTACCTGAAGATGACTTTATGAGTCGAAAACGTATGTTCTACCTCCTGGAAGGGGATTAGTACAGCTTTGGTTTCAGAACGGTTTGGCGAAAACTCGCCAAAATAAAAATTATCTTTTAAAACTACCAAAAAACATACATGTCAAAATTCATCCCAAAGATTCCAATTATAAACCCCACCGTGTATAAGCCATAGGGCGTTTAGAAACCAACTTTTAAAACGGAAAATTCCTTCCTAGTTTAAGTCCTCCTCCACCACTCTGGGTGTCGGCGATAATTCATTTCCTTTGTTTTACAAATCGGCTTCGATGTGCATTTGCATGACAGCAAGATGGTCACGACCGACTCAGTTTCCTATAAACAAATTCTAAAGTGTTCCGTTTATTTCGGATTTTTTAATCAAAAAGGTTCATTTTGTTGTTGCTGCTAACTATCATTTAGCATCGATATTTTTTCTTGCTATTGCAACTTACCAGCTTGTTTGTCAGCCGGATAGCGGTTCTTTCAAGCTTAGCACTAGTGTTTGTTTCATCGAGTTTTTCTTCAAGTGCCTGTTTTATGTCAAGAAAGACAAAACATATTTTGTCAAACTTGGGTCGATAAACTTTGTAGTAGATTAAAAATATCAATGTCACCTGTTTGGGAAGAAAATTTAAATACATGCCTGAAGTTTCTCCTCGGCTTCTTGTAACCTCATTTTACCGAGGTACACATGAGCTGCAACGACAAGAAGTGCAAGAGTTAAGCTTGAAACCACTCGAAACCACACATTTAAACTGTATTTTAGAGTTTGGTTTCACTGTCACTTCTTCACTATTATTTAACTGATAGTCAAATACACGATTTGTTAACAATTTGACATGGACGGAGTCCAGCAATGAGCTAGGAAGAGACTAAAAAATCAGATACCGAGTCAGATGACAATGAGGTTAGGGAAGATGATCTTGTGATTGCTGATCTCGATGAACAGTCAACTGTTCATATGCTAGTCATTGACTTTTGTATCAGATGAGCAAATGCCTATGGTCACGGTTCAAGCACACTGAATGACTGAAAACAAAAAGAAATAAAAAAACAGAATAGGGACAAACCCGAGAAAAGTGAGCAAAGCTACAAAGAATGATTGAAGAAAATGGAAAAGGGACAGAAATAGTGGCCGATTCTAACCCTTCCAGATGACTGAATTACCGCTATTTAAGACATGCTTATAAAGACTTGGTAGACTGTTGTTTGGCGTTCAAAATGTTATTGTGCAGTTTTCTAGCAATTACGATTGCTATAGATTGCAGGTATCAGTCAACTCACATCAGATACCGGGATCCAGATTAGAAAAAGACACGAATCAAGAGTCACTTCTAAAGATTGCGCCGTGGTGATTTCGTTAAACTGTAAAAACAATAAATATACACGTCGAAAGACATAAGAGGGGGGAGATCACGAAGTTATCATCAATAGTTACGAGAGGGGATCTCTTCAATGAAGTACCACTTTAAGGGTGGATCAGCTAAATTTCACCGCGTTTAGCCCGAAAACCTCCTAAGCACATTTTTGATCCTAAAATGGCCTCACGGTAGATTTTCACTGAATTGCAAGGTTTTTTTTACTGGTCAGTGGCAAAAGAATGAATTCAAAACAAAGTACTTTTGCTTGGTCAGTTTTAACAAGAAAATTCAGCTTTTAGTTAAACTTTTAGTGCCTTTCAATGATATTTTGGAAAGCTATTCACACTTATCACCAAAGACGAAATATAGTGTTAAAAATATCACACGTTAACAAGAATAACAGTAACAACAATCTTTTTTGGAATCGTACGATTACATGTTAATCATCAAAGTTGTTCACAGTTACATCTTATATTTGAAAATTAGTCTATTTGCGAAGCAATTTTTAAATCTTTCTGTTTGCCACAACTGGCATCTGCACTCAGTATGCGCCTCTCAAGTTGTAAATTGTGTCTTGTTTCTCGGCAGCAAGAGAAGCTAGAGAGGGGCGACAAAAGGAACGCTCTTAATTCAAAAAACACGTTCTTACTTTTTTTTAGTTTGTAATGGCACTGTGCAAACAACTTTTCTTCCATGAAGTAACTAGCTGCTACCTAAAGAAGTTACTTGCTTTCTTAGAAGTTAGTTGCTTTCTTAGAATGCTTGAATTCATTCGCCTATTTTCTACTCATGTTCGTTAGGTTTTTAGTTTTCTCAACATGTTCATTCTGTACTGCTGCATTCATGCATGTGTGTTACATGAAGTACAACAATGAAGTCAATATTCATGACAGCCATTAATGATTAAAGATTTTTACTCAAACGTGGATGTTAACAAAAACGTTGTTGACTGAGGCACATGATATGTGACCATTCCGTTTGGCCCTAACTTTTACAACTAGCTCCTAGTGATTGCTGAAACAATGAAAACCTTTTTTTTTTAAACTACCTATCCCAAATAATTGGCACTGGATAGGTTTATACTGTGTCTTTAAGGAGAGTGCCAAACTCCAGCCTTCTTAGGTGTTTTCTGGTGAACAGTTCAACAACCTTATCCAGGTTAACTTCCGTTGAATAGTGGATGTGAAAACCTATCTTGACTCATAGTGGCTCTTGTATGTTTGTGGAGACGTCTTAGTGCGCTAGCACTGCGTTCGCACTCGCAGCTTGTGGCAGGGATGGTACAGCAAATCTGCAGTTCCTGTTCTCACTCTTTAATTGTATTTGCTGCCGTATCGGGTTGCTCTTCTTTGTACAAAAGTATTAGTTACACTAATGACCAATAGACTGACCTTTACCTTTACTCAGGATGATTCATTGTCATTTATTGGATCAGATGTCGAAGGTTGATCAATTGACCCTTGCGACTTTGCAACCTTGCTGGGCGGCAGAAACTTATCTAGTTTCTGGCAAGAGGCTGGCGCTCTCTTCCGCTCCCTTTTCCGGACGGCCCATTGCTCAACAATTGATAATTAACCAGGATAAAACGAAACTTTTTGTTTTACACCTGAATCAGATTACAAGTAATTGACTCCAGCTTTGGACTTTTCCATGTGCAATGCGCGTTCTCATGAAACTTGACACTAAAGTGACAGTAACATCTTCTGAAAGCACGTTATGACTTCGAAATTGTTTCGAAACACTTGATTTCATTCCGCTGGTTTATTTTTTTAAACAACGATATGAATAAGAGAACACGAAAAAGTCGAAAAACATCTACTATACAATTTGTAGTCCAGACCTGAACGGCGTACACTTTCTTTCTTTTATTTCATCGGCCCTTTTTTATTGTTCTTATCTTGCCGTAATTCTGGCTAATTCCATTCCTACTATACTACTAACTGGGTTCAATGTGTTTTAACGGGGTTCAATTAGGTCTAACGTGGCTTTTACGGGGCTAAACCTGGCTCAACGGAGTTCAATTTGGCTTAACGGGGTTCAGGGTAGTCTAACAGGATTTAACCCTGCCTACCTAATATGATAGTGATAAACATTCCCTAATGGGAGTTTAAAATGTGTCCTATATGCCATATATGAAGTACCTATCGATGTGTTACTGTGAATCCGCTGACCTAAGCAGGAAGAAGCGCGGGCGACGCGAATTTCGACTCGATCTGCTAATGAAATGGCCAGCTCTCTTTCAAATCATTTCGATCGAGATGAATCAAAAATTTTGGAATGTCTGATAAACGAGGACGGTTCAATGCTTTTTAAAGGGAAAGCAGATGATGTTATTCAAAGATTGAATGAATTTAGGTCAAACCCTAAATTTTGTGACGCAGTTGTAGAGGTTGGAGAGAAATGCTTCAATGTGCATCGATGTATCTTGGCAGCCAAC
>JAOBAT010059275.1:0-26082 GCA_026413305.1 Hydrozoanthus tunicans | reverse complement strand
CTCATATCCTCTAACTCTTTCTTATCCCATCCACTTCTTTTCTTCTACCCTTCAGCTGTTCTCTTTACCCTACAACTATTCTTCCTATTATCTATTTCTTCTCGTTTCCCCTCTCATTCTTTCCTACCTTCTACCTCTTCTCCCAACCCTTCTTCTTCCATTTCTTCGTCACCCTTTATCTCCTCTGATAATCCCCTTTTTTTCTTTTTACCCATCCCCCTTTTCATTTTTAAATTTATTTTCGCTCTTTCTATCCTCTTTTCCAACTCTTCCCCTCTAGAGAAATGGATGGTGAAAAACTGGCACACAACTTTCAGGACTCTGCGGTGAACACGAAAATCTCTGTCAGCTAGGTCTCTAGGAACTCGAAATGTATGTATCGATTCACAGTCCATGGGTTAACACCCATTTGAACAATCTACAAAATACAAATTATTACGATTCAATGAGGCAAAAAGCAGGAACACCAACTTTTAAAAGATTTATCAGAGGTGTAACATTTTAATCTCAATTTTAATTTACCAGGACGGGTTTCGCGTATTACCATATTCAAAACTAAAAGTTTAATGAATATCAAAATTATTTGATAACTTTTCTAATGTAGATACTTGTAGCTTCTTTTACATGTAAATATTTGTTTTCTTTCTTAATTCTTTCTTATGAAACCACCTGTAAACCAGCTGTTTAGCTAAGAGTGTATAATAAAGTTTATCTTATCTTATCTTAAACAAACCAACATATCTAAACCAACTAACTCTTTCCTTACTCAATAACTAGCGAAAGGTCAATAGTAGCGGCAAAAGACTTTAGTATACGGTTTCATTACTTACGAAAACTTAATGAGGTTAAATATCATTTAACTTATTTTATACCCATGCGTGAAATTTTCTGTCCGATGATGATACAACTTATTAAGAAAAAAAAAATAAATCAATCGATCAATCACTTTTCTAGTTTTTTAAAACTTCATCCGAGCAACTAAAAACAGCAATGACGAACACCTGTACTAACAGAATAGCTAAAAAATTAGACATCAAAACATTAACAGAACAAAATGTAAAGAAAGCAAATAAAGTAATTACGACTCCATTCAATCCATTTCTAGCTTTTTGTCATTTAACACAGGTGTCTTAACAAAAAGCACATGGAACTATTAGCAATGTTATTAAATACAACAACAACAACAATAAGCTTTATTGACATGACTTTTCAGTCATGTCATATTTTCGACACAGGTCATATAATTAGACTAGATCTTTTTCTGATGCAAGAATGGATAAACAAAGAAATGTCTTGGTAACATTCTGTAAAATCTGGATTTAAAATAACGAGAGTTTGAATTTCTTTAGAAAGGGATGACAAGTTAATTTGCATTTTGTGATTTAGTGTTTCAAATAAGTCTTCTCGTTGATCGTTGTATGCAGGGCGCCAGTCGCATATTAGGTGGGATTCATCTTCAACATGTTAAGCTCCATTTCCGAAACATATCGGGCAAAATCGATGTTCACCGGATAAATTTTGATTTTGATATCGTCCTTGTTCAATCATAAGGATGTGATTACTTACTCTTCATTTAGTTAAAGTCTTTTTTAGTTTTTCATTTCTAAAATGTAAATACTATATATGTACTAAATTTAAAATATAAATACTCTATATGTACTAAACTTGTATTCCGTGTCGAGCTTTAACTACATAGTCTCATTTACTGAGAACGTGATACAGAAACGAAACTGATGAAAAAACCTAAGTACTTTCCATGCGGAAGATACATACATCTATTTTGAAATCCCGCTCCAATACTATTACGTTATGTTTGGAGTGGAACATAGTGTCAATTCTTGCTGACTTCCTCTTGTAATCCCTCGAAGCGTAAGTAGCCAAAGAGTTCCGGCAGCGAGTAATTTCAATAATCAATTTTTTGGTTAGCGATACTCATAAAGTATTTCCGTTTGTCTAGTCCAACCAGACTCGAATCGTGAATCGTGAGATAATCCTTCCATCAACGACGAGTAATTGTCTTCACTTTTGGTTGATCTAAGAGCTACTGTACGGTAAGGGTTTAGGTTGTTAAAGAGCATACGACACAACTGAATCAGTTTTTCGATTTTCAAAAGTCGTACTACAAAACATTGATTGTCTTAAAATCTATTTTGAGTGGACTGAAGCGTGACACGGCTAACCTTGTACGTACTTTGAAGATGCACTGTTAGCGAGAAAAAAAGACAAACCAATTCTTTTTATATAGTACTCTTTTTGAAAATTGAAAAATTGTATCCAGTCTTATTCTCTTCAAAAATTCTAATGACGCATGTGCCTACACAAGCAAGGTGGAGTCGCGTTCGGTATTTTGGGTCAAAACAATAAAACAAAAATTTAATAAAATTTAAAAAAAAGTCAATTCTAAATTATCCGTATCTTCTAGAATTTTCGAGAGATACTCTAGCAGTTACAGATGCCTTAAAATCTATTTTGAGTGGACTGAAGCGTGACACGGCTAACCTTGTACGTACGCCATTATGTTGGTACTTTAAAGATGCGCTGTTAGCGAGAAAAAAAGACAAACCAATTCTTTTTATAGTACTCTTTTTGAAAGTTGAAAAATTGTATCCAGTCTTATTCTCTTCAAAAATTCGAATGACGCATGTGCTTACAAAAGCAAGATGGAGTCGCGTTCGGTATTTTGGGTCAAAACAATAAATAACTACTAATAAATAAATAAATAACTTTTTTGCACGTCAGCATGACGATGGAGTCGTGTCCGGTCCTTATAATTAAAGTTAAAACTGTCAACTTCCTCTTTCACAAATACTTGTACCAGTAGTAGCAGAACTTGCTTCTTGACTAAAGTGACTGCTAACAGTGACTGACTTTAGATGGCAGCTAACTCCACCACAAGCGTGCCAACCCAGAGTTTGGAACAAACTGTGAGTTGGACCTTTGCTCTTGTCTTGGTTGCCATCGCCGCAACAATAAGTAATTCCGTCACTTTATTTATCTTTACACGCAACGATTTCAAACGAAAGAACTCCTACTTGTTACCGATGAATCTTGCAGTGACAGACACGATAGTAGGGGTAGTACCAATACCGCTTTATATATGCTTAAGTCAATTCCCTGCATCGATCAAATCGCCGTTTACTGTGCGTATATACAAAACGATCGACGCAACAGTGGGATTAGTTTCCGTGTCAACCATAGCTCTTATAGCTCTGGAAAGACTACATGCTGTTGGCTGGCCTTTACTGCATCGAGTTGTCAAGAGAAGGTACTACATGATGGGCATCGTACTCTCTTGGCTATACGCTTTTGTGTTTATGGCTGCAATGAACTTTATTCCTTATGGGGACAGACGAAGAAGCAATGTCATAAAATCTTA
This sequence comes from Hydrozoanthus tunicans, assembly GCA_026413305.1. Classification (NCBI taxonomy): domain Eukaryota; kingdom Metazoa; phylum Cnidaria; class Anthozoa; order Zoantharia; family Hydrozoanthidae; genus Hydrozoanthus; species Hydrozoanthus tunicans. The sequence goes on along the minus strand of JAOBAT010059275.1, from coordinate 22,706 downwards.
TTTCGCTCTGGGTAGTATTGGACTACCATTGATTACAACTGCCGTTGCCTATGCCTTGTTGTTCGTAAAAATGAGAAAATCTGAAATAGCTTTTGGCAAGAGCATTGTATACCGCCATAGAAAGATTGCCGGAACGCTCTTAATTGTGACTGTTGTCTTCGTACTAACATGGACGCCATTCGCTTTCACAAGTTTTTTGGTTGGTCATGGACTGTTTAAAGACAACAACGTTATTTCATTCACGAAACTGCTCCACTATAGTAACTCGTTTGCAAATTTTATCATATACGCAACAAGAATTCCGGCGTTCCGTGCTGCCTTTAAAAACATGTGCAAGGGCAAGAATGAAATACCAAACAGAGAAGACCAACTGGGAATGTCTAGATTTTATGTATAAGCAGTCAAAAACTATCCCTAGTTTAAGTAACTGATGTTAAAGAAACATGCTGAGGAGAACCTTGGTAACGCAAACAACATCTAGCACTTATTTTACAAGAATATTAGTCAATTATTCGTTTCTGAGAGTGGCTGAGCTAACTCGTTCCTCACTCAGTCTTGGCTCTATTACTCCCAACAAGAGCCTACATAAATTTCACTTTCATCTTCAATAGTTGACTTTATTCAATTTTTGAAAATATCAAATATTCTATGTTCTGTGTTTAATGCAAGGAGAAGTTTTCCTCGTTACAAAGTGTATTATTTTGTCTGTGTCATATAAGGAGAGGTGAAGCGTTGATAACTAACGAGAAACTTCGTCGAGCAATATTACACTTTCACACTGTGCCAAAAAGCATCAATCCACATTCTCGAGATTCTCTTTTATCCTCAACATCTCCCTTAGAACTAATCTTCACCTCTTATCCGTACCCTTTAACTCTTCTCTTCTACCCTCCACTTTTTAGGGGAATGTCGATGATGTTTCATTTTGAATACTTACGAGTAAAAGTAACAGCGGTTTGGGATTACCAATTCCTCGTTTATTAAGTCAGGAAATCAAAAGTGTTATAATTAATTTGACATTACTAATTGCAAGATACTTCATATTTTTAAGCAAAACCAAATTAGTACAACCAAATCTGGCAGCTTTCAAACAACAATTGAAATACTTTCATGACATAGAGAAAGAAATAGCTTTTCAAAGAGGAAAACGTAAAGAATTTAAAACAAAGTGGAAATCTTTCACCTTTGTTTGAGGGCCAGTCCATGATAGAATTGATATAAATAGTTATCATTATGTTGAACTTAAGTAGATATTGTGTGAAGAGTAGCAGTAAACCATTGTAAAAATGAGTGCAATACAGTATAATTAAACAAAAAAAGTCAGGAAATCAATGTGTAAGTATGATTGACGTGTGACCTTGTCGAGCGTGACTTCAATGCAGTGGAAACGGAAAGGTTGAAACGTACATAGATTTACTGCATACTTTACTGAAAAATTTTCTTTTTTAAAAAAAAAATTACGAACACGCACGGTTTTAACACTGACCTGTTTCCGGTAGGGAGTTATTATACCAATATCTGAGAGTTTGATCGCGCAGCTCTTACTCGTCCGAAGGGCCTGGACATACTTTGTGACTTGAACTACTTCAACCGGGTTAAACCAGGAAGGGCTGTTTCCCTCGCGCAGGTTCTCCCCCTGAACAAAATGATTTATTTTTAGCAATCTTAAATCGTTAATAAGATTACATTACCACTCGCAAATAAGTAAACCTAATAACAATAATCGCTTTATTTGCATATTAAAAAACTTAGTTACAGAGCAATACTTGTTATTTAGAAAGGATGAGAAGGAGCTCCATTCGATACAAGCCCATTGGTTTCCTGGGAACTCCTCGCATGCATTACTTAATATTAGATATACATGTACATGTATTTATAGAAAAGGCAAATAAACAAACGAACAAAGTTAGCATTATATACAAGTAATGGCTTCTATCGATAACATGGCTAAAAACGTTAAAATGTAAAAAGGAGTCCGTTCCCTTTGTTCTGCAAAGTAGGATTTCTAAATTAAAGTTCATTTTCGCCCCGCCTTAAACTATAATTGCACGAGTTACGATATAAGATACTTAAGTAATATTAAAACAGTAAAAATATTTACGAAACAGTATAAAATTATTTTGAGAATTCATTAAACAAAATACTAAATGGTAAAACTAAAGTATTTACAGCACTTTAAGCCAGTTGATTGGAGAAAGGTATTTATTCAATATGGAAAAAAAATGGGAAAGAGGTGTTAATACAGGACCGTGACAGAGTCAATAAATCTATTTTATTTCGTGAATAATTAAGATGATTCCAATATAATCATCAGTTCTTGATAATGATTCCATGACTCTATGTTTTAGTTTCTTTTGATAAGTAAATTTAGCTGAGTTTCGGAACTTGGAAGACAGAGCTTTCAACTTTTAAGGTATTATTCCTAAAAACGAAATGAAAGACCATCGGTTAGCAGTGAGACTAAGACTTGCCGAAGAAAAAAAGAGGAAGACATAATTACACAAAAAGAAACAAAATAGGTTCATTTCTGATACCATTATCAATGATAATTAAGTGTTAAAACTTCGAACAACACGACTAAAGTTAAGAGCCCGAACTGGTTGGAGGCAGACCAGTCGGCTATTTACAAGCGCGGTAGATTTTTGACTCTGGGATCACCGAAGCCAAATCCTGCCAGTGGTCAGAGTGGGATTTAAACCTGGGACAACTGCATGCAAATCAAGCACCGACTGATCCCTGCTGCCTCCTATGAACTACACACGTTCCTTCTGTATTCTCTACGTAAACGATAGTTGGTAAAGGTTGCAAGCGATCAAAAGTGTTGCCTACTTTCATCCCATGGAAAATAATTGGAACTTGTGGGTTAGGTAGCAGCTCCCAGTTCAAAAGAGATTCTCTCATCCTCCTATCGGCATGGACTTGTAGTTCTGCGTGGTAAAACATTACAGACGAAGGATGTAACAGGGAGGGGTGGGCACGGTAGTTGTTGACCAGTTTGGTCACCAAGAGAGGGTCATAACAACCATGATCTGCAAACTTCGTCTCATCCCTGCTGTAAACAGATCGGGAAATAAGGCGCTCAAGAAAGGAGACGTTTAGTCCAAAGTCTAAAGCCATCGGTGACCGCAGAACGGCTCCCAGCTGGAACGGGTCTCCGGCCAGTACAATCTGTGTGTTAATATTAACATTTCATGAAAAGAGACAACAATAACAACGGAAATAACCATAAAAGATTATCGTTTATACTTCCGTTAATATAGAGATAAATACAATGATAATAAGGTATGATTTTGATGATGGTGACAATGGCACTGACAATGGTGTTGATGTTGTTAATAACAACGAAAAAAATGAAAAATGTAGTTACAATGGAGATTTTTTATGTCTCGATGGCGATCCAAATATCAAAATATTTTAAGCATACAGTACTTATGGTAATAGTAATCAGTATAAAGATCAGAACGATCATGAGGCAATCATGGAACTCCTAAGAGAAATGTTGAGGCGTGATGTCGCACCGAAAACAAGCCACTAAGGGCGTTAGTGTTAGCAAGACACTTTACCCGGCTTGTTACAGTCGACTCATCTGTAACAAAATGAGTACCAGCTCTTGTTGAAACTAACCAGCGATGGATGTGTGTCTTAGTGTTTAAGTATCAAGGGGGAGTCAAAGGCTTTCGTCAACTTGAAACTAAATCAACCAAAAATGAAGAACGGCATGCCGAGTCATTCCAGCAAAACAAAGGACTAGTACTTCGTATTAGAGTAAGTATTCTATTCAACCTCAATTCTAAAACAGAAGAAGATAACTATAATTTTTTAAAAAAAGGTACGTACAGAGAAATTATTTACCTGTCCCTCTCCCCCTGCAGCAAGCCCTACAGGAATGAGGCACTCTGGTTCGGTTGCTTGGCCGGCCTGCAACAGTATCAAGTGAAAGAAACTAAAAGGTCTGTGAGATCCGAATTGCTACTTTTCACACATACTTGTAACAGTTAAAACATAAAAAAGTTTTGAAGACGAAAATGAAAAAAAAAACATACTAGGATATCGGCAACAATCCAACGTACGGCTTTTTATTATGTTATTCTTGACAATTAAAACTTTAACTTTGTTTACTTTATTCTTTAATTATACAAAATTGGGCATGACCATTTATATTTAGGTAGGTTTTTACAAAGCTTGAAAAGTACCTTAAATAAATAAATCCACTGATAAAAATAGAAATACAGTAAAAAACACAGAGTTATCGAGCAAACCTCGTCAACGAACACATGCGTGAAATGGCCACTCTTTAGCCCTAGAGAAAACAGCTGACCAGATGTACTGCAGGTACAGATAACAACTCGATAATGAGCAGCAAGAACCAGGTCATCTGTGTCCGCGCAATACTGGGATATCGCCGCGGGCACCTCCTGTCCTCTCTGAAGAGCGTTCAACCGCACCATGTCGCCTTCTTGTATAAAGCCACTCTGATGCAACCGTTCAGCCTTGAAGATGAAAAATGCACATTTCATTTCGTACGCAGATTCACTGATAAAGGAAGAATTCAAATTTAAGATGGCCTTTTAAGTCAACAATATAATAGGCCAGCAAAAACGATGGTGATCAATCAATAAGGGCGATAATTGCGGAGGTTTCAATTTCAGTATTCTTGCTTTGATAGTAATTATTGAGGAACATTGTTAATTTGATCATCCACGCGCAGCTTGTTTTGAATAGGCCTGCTGTAGTCGCTCCGTAAATGAAAGTTAATTAACTAATTACTTGATCATTGAGTGTATACATTCATATTTAATACATACATACACATTGTAGACCATTTTGTTATATGCGAATAATAAACATGATCTGTTAAGCCTGAACCACACTAATGCGTTTTTGAAAACGCATCGTTTTCACCTTATGAAAACGGAGTAAAAGATTTGCATCCACACTAGCGTTTTTGTGTCGTTTTCGCTTCGTTTTCACCCACCCACATTAATGCGTCATCACGACGACAGCGTTTTCGAAAAGCTCCGTTTTCGTGCTACCACACTAAAACGTAGAGATGCGTTTTCAAATGTCTCCGGATTTAGAAGCGTTTTCAAATGTCTCAGTTTTCGATCGTTGCAGTGTGGTCGCGAGGTGAAAACGCATCGAAAACGATCAATTTTCCGCATTAATGTGGTTGGGGCCCTATTTGCCTGATTGTTGCGTAAACTCAGCGTAGCAAAATTTATAAATTTGTCTACATTTCTTTATTACCACCCCTACGGGTTATGGAGTTCAACGCTCTTTTCCTTAATGTCAGCACCACATTAGTTTTGTTAAAATGTTTGCTACATAAATACATCAGTATATTGTACTTACAATTAAATCAGACGCACTGTTCGAGGGTGCACACGCTAGAATTCTACTTGATGGAACTCTGTGGAATATCTGGATAAAAATAAGAAAAAGAAGAACATCGTCAACAAACACTCGTTGATTTAATCAAAGTTGATTCACTCCTTACATTTCTTGGTGAAATGCCGACGGCAAGGACGCCAGTCATATTGAAACGTAAACGAGGCTTCTTAACCTTGATCCCTGTTGCAACGGTCATTTTTCCCAACTACTGTATATCTTTTCAATCCCTGTTGCAATAGTTAATTCTCCCATTTGTATCCTTCCAATCCCTGTTGCAATGGTAAATTTTCTCAACTATATCCTCTCATCCCCAGTTTCAATGGTAAGTATACTCAACTATATCTTCTCAATCCCTGTTGCGATGGTCAATTCCCCCAACTATATCCGTTCAATCCCTGTTGCAAATGTTAATTCTCCCAACTACATTCTTTCAATCCCAGTTGCAATGGTAAATTTTCTCAACTTCCTAATTTCAATCCCAGTTGCAATGGTAAATATTCTCAACTACATCCTTTTAATCCCAATTGCAATGCTAAATGTTCTCAATTATATCCCTTCAATCCCAGAACTTTGCAATGGTAAATTTTCTCAAACGAACGCAACCAACGAAAACCCCATTAAGTTATTTAGTAAGACAGGAAAAAAACAAGTACTAGTAAACGACAGGTGTGTGCCACTTCAACACAAACCCTAAGCACTATAGCTATTATTTCATTGAAAGTCTTCTAGGACAGAAAAGTTTCTATGGTGCATATATTTCTTTCTTAGAACAGTGTTTGTGAATCTGATTAACTGTGTTACTTAGAAAAGCTTTCCAGACTACCCACGGACCTTCAACCCTTACAATACCACACGGCTTTGTGACAGAAGAAGATCTGAACAAAGATACCTGAAGAACAGCCTCGACTATGGTGACTGTCTTGCCAGTGCCAGGGGGGCCAAAAAGCAGGTAGGGGGTAGGGCGACACTGTCCCCGTAAAATCCTTGTAACAGCAGCTCGTTGACGCTCATTCAAATTCGAGTTGTATAAAAAGTCACAACGAGAGGTTTCCGTAAATGGCACTGTCATTTTTGTTTTGGGCTGACCTAAAACACAAAACATTCATTCAATTTCTATTAAACTTTACCAGGTTTTTCAAGATTAAAGTATTCCAAAGACATTTTCGTATTGATATCCTTCAGATCATAGCATTCAATTACACACTTTGTCTAATCATTAAATAAATAAATAATAAATAAATCCAAATAAATAAATAATAAATAAATGGCTTTTGTTTAATTGCTCGACGGCACAGATCTCGGCGTGAAAGTCGATTTTGTGGAGGGAGGAAAACCGGAAAACCCGGAGAAAAACCTTCGGAGTCAGAAGAAGATCGACACTTCTTAGCCCATTTGCAAACCGAGGATTCGATCCCGGGTCCACAGAGGTGGGAGGCGCGAGCGCTAACCACTCGGCCATCCTGACTCCCCTTAAAAACGGTTGGGGTGTCATTGACGAAAGAGAGGTTAGGAAATTTCTCGAGCAGAGGAAGTTTCTTGGTACGCTTAGTAAAACCACGGAAGAATCTATCCAATAGGAATCCAAATATACATGACAAAATGAAAACCAGGTACGTTTTAATCACGAAATATAAAAGAAACACGAAATTTAGTTTAGTTCAGCCGACAAAAAACGTTTCAGTTTCAAGTTTGCGATGTGGAACGTGCCAGCCTTCCAAATAGCAATCTTTTTACCCAAAATGTTACTCAAATTGTACTTTCAAGGGCATTTATGAAAACAAATCTTAACGAATTTGGTATATATGTGTGGGCTAAAAGTTAACAAGGACATCAAAGACTCGATACTAGACTTTTAATTAACTTTTCGTTTGACAATATTGCTGCTCAAATCCAAATTGTGGGCAAACTTGCTCTGGTCAACTGAGGCAGTTTTTTAGCGCGCAAACACTTGTAAACGCATACAGAAACACAGACACACCTTGTTTGGTATCCTTTGGCTTCGGTGACGATTCAAGGAAATTCAAATTTACCACTGGAAGCTTAGGAGAAAAATCCTTTGGAAACAATACTGTCGTGAAAATAAGAAAGAACACTGTTACATTGCCCTGCAATTCAATTTAAAGCTATCTATACACTTATATTAACAAATTTTGGCTTTACAACACCAGTTTCGTCCTTCGGACCTCTTCAGTTGTTCAGTTGTCCGCCATCTTAGTTACAGTTAAAGAACGTGTTCACGTGCGTTACACCCATTCACGTTCTTTTAACTGTAATTAAGATGGTGGATAACTGAAGAGGTCCGAAGGACGAGCCAAACTCTGTTAATTTAAGTGTGTAGAAAGCTTGAAATTGAGTTGCAGGGCAACAAACATCCATCAAGAATGAATTTTAGTAAAGCTTTTCTGGCTCAAAGTAAAGATATTGCTAGAAACTGTTACAGAAGGTGCAGGTTTAATTGCTAAACAGACATCGCCACAGTAATAAGGACATTTATAGCAAACCCAATTTTGTGACTAGTTCTGAAGGGCATTACGTCAACAAGAAACTGAAATAAAGAGTATGTATGTATGTACACGTGTTAAGATGATATCCATGGTGCTACAGGGGAGTTTGTTAGTTTGAGGAAGAAAGAAATTAGAGTAACGATCCAGGGAGGTCAACAGCAATGAAATGCAGAAAGGTGCTAATTGCGGTGAACTGGGAATTGGGAACTTTGAGAATTAAAAGGTTTTCTTCGCTTTTGTTTCGAAGTTCTATGATTGGTTTAATTATTATTGGAAAAAAGAAAGACTGCTTTAAAACAGAGTTTCACTGCTTTTTACTTAAAAACTATGTTGTGTACTGGTCGATGTATTCTCAGTATGAAAATCTAAACATTTTGGCGTGGTAAATGAGAAAAGCCGCAGAACAATGGGTGATTCCCTTGTTTTAACATGGACCTTTACTTAAGAAAATGGATCATTCAAGGTTTTATGTTTTAAAAAACTTTACTTAATGCTCCGTCATCGGAAAGCTTTAGTGCGATCGATGTGTTTCGATTATAGTTGTATATCTGTACTTTATTAACTTCCTGTTACGTCATATTGTTGTTCCTTTGGAGGAAATACCTTTAGCGGGAAAAATTCAATATTCTACATGCCGTACGCGTATCTTGGCGTACTTTCATCGTATGTTTCTCAAACTTGGCAAACCAATGTTTCTTATAGTACTTATACTTTTTGAAAACTGAAAATCTGATCTCATATCATATGCACTTTCAATATATGGGCGTTTAGATGCATTTAAATTACATTAACTGAGGCGAGTATAGGTTAGGACCGATAACTTCTAAAAAACCTATGAAAGTTTATAGTTCAAATTATAAGAAATAACAAAAAATCGATTTTAAAGAAAACTGAACGAACTTTTAAACATATTTTAATGTACTTTAGTCTTCATACCTTCCTCTCCAAGGCTGGTAGAAAACTCGACCGCCTGATGTGACCGCCTGATGGTAGTTCTAAAAAATAAGACTTAACAATGAATAGAGAGTGTTGCTTAACGTTGGCACAAAATAATCTACCATCTACCTGTCAAAACAGCGACCAGCGATCGCACGAAGAGTGACAAAAAATGTTTCAAATTATTTCAGTTCAATGAATTCACACACTTCTTGAGAAGAATAGCGATTGCTTTGTCGTGATGAGTAAATTGCTTTCCATCAAAGGGACGGCCACACCAAAGAAAACATGTAGCACTTATATTTTTTCTTAGATGAAACAAATCAATGAGAGAATATAAGCAGGAAAGAAGAAAGGTTGAAAATAAGAATAGGTGGGGAAAAGGAAGGGAAAAATAAGAAACAAAGAAAGGATAAAAACAGGGAAAGTAGCATAATTTAAAACAAAAAAGCAAACCTTTGAAGGAAAAACTTTGGATACATGTAGCAGTTACCCTTTTTACATATTGGAATAAACAAATGAAAGAATAAAGGAAAAGTTGGTAACTAGAAAGGTAGAAAAAATGGAAAGAAGAAAATAGGAAAGAAGAAAGAAAGGAAACAAGAAAAATAGCAATATTTAAAACCAGAAAAAGCAAACCTGTTAAAGAAAAACATGATGTCACATTCCTGCATGCTGAACTTGTTGTGGAATTCGTCATGAAATTTCAACAGAATGTCCTCTTGTCGGACCTGATAATGGTAACAATTAAAGAAAGATTTCTTGGACGCAACAAGAGACGACTTGACAACAGCTGTTTTCAAATGACATGCGATAGAATCAGGTACTAAAAATACTTCTAAAGCAATAAATGGAAGAAATACCGAATGGACTTTCTAAACGACGAGTAAATAAATACCTCGTGAATGTAACCCTCGTATTTTGGAGATCCAACATGTGCATCTGTACCAGTAAGAACATAAAATATAAACAAAAGGTAAATTTTGGGAGCGCGATAGTTTCATAATAGATACTTTGTATAAACATAATCTACAAACTTAGATTTAACATGAGCTCCCCCTTGTAGAAACAGTAACATTTTTACACATACTAGAGATAATAAGTATGTCGGAAAATATCTACAATTTGTGCGAGTTTGTTATTAGGCATTTTCTATTCTAAGTTGCATCTTCCAAGGGGTTCCCCTGGAACCAAGGAAACAGACGTTGAAAATGCTAGGGGAGAGTTCCAGGAACAAGCTTATTGGTCTCACTCCATCTTGGTTTATCACTACACAACTTTTGGGGTACCTTTTTGATAAATGTTGATCGCCCTTATACCTGTTAGCGTAGCTTCAACTTTGTCACCAATAAGAAGAGAGGGCCGTCCTTCAGCTAGACCTGGGACTGTTAGACTGAGGAACTCTCCACAGGGCCTCATCAGTACCTGAGAGAACCAAGCAGCCGTAATTTAGTTTATAACTTTACCAGCCTTAGTAACAATGATAATAATAATAACAATAAGAAGAAGAAGAAGAAGAAGATTAGCTGACTATGTATTGTAACTTTGATTAGGATCTGTTCTAACGAATAAGTCAAAATATTTTATCGCTTTTAGATCAATATAATTGTAAATGAGTTGTATTTGATTATTAAATGATTATAATAAAAGTAATGATAATAAGAGTAGTAATGATAGACATTAAAAACGCTATTCAAAAGTATAAAATGTATAACGGGTAAAGAATAATTTAAAAGTTCCAAACGTTTTCTTTTATAAGTCATCTTCAGGGATAAAAGGCAGTCCAAGCGATTGTGATTATATGTTCAAGGTTTTATCCCCATAGGGAACAGGAAAACTTAGTGGTTCTTCACATGGTTCGTACAACTTCAAAACTGAATTCCAGGGTTTTCCAGGGCTATTTTTTTATTTTTTCCAGGGCTCTTCCAGGACTTGTTAAACCCAGAATGAAAATATTAACGTTCAAAATCACCTGTTTAAACAACGTTTTAGTAATTAATGTCATGAAAATTTGCATTTATTGGACTTAATACAACAACGACATGCAAAAATTAAGTTTTAAGCCTTAATTGTCATTTGAAATGAAAAACAATGCATCATTTGGGAAATCTAGTTTTTTCAAGAAGATTCTAAGTAATTTTCCAGGGCTTAATGAACAATTTCCTGGGCTTTTCCAGGGGTTCAGGGATTTCCAGGGCTTCAAAAATTTTCCAGGGTTTTCCAGGATTTTCAGGGCCCGTACGAACCCTGTCTTCATTTGTTTATTATGATCTGATCTTTGTGCTGCATTTCTAAGTGCTTCAATTATTATTTTTTTTGTTGAATGTCTGCTTGTCATTAGTACGATCCAACTAAAGGTATGTTTTCCTTTGTCTAGCCTTAAGTGTCTTGCTGGCTCAGTCTATTTAAATGGGTTACAATGTTCGTCCGTGCGTGTTTGATAAAATATTAAAGTCTAAACGTTTTCTACTTAGAAGTCAGTTCTCGAGTAAAGAATGTACTGAAATTGTGGATAAAGTTACTCCCGCTGGGAATACGCTACAGGGTTCAGAAATTAAAATTCCATGGTTTTCCAGAGCTGTTTTTTCGTTTTTTTTTCAGGGCGAAATTGTTTTTTTAATGAAGTTATATGAAAAATTCCTAGGTTTATTAAAGAATTTCCAAGGCTTTTCAAGAGGATTCCAAGGGTTTTCAAGGCTTCAAAATTTTCGAGGGTTTTGCAGGATTTCCAGGGCCTGTACGAATCCTGAAGTTAACAAGGAAATAAATGATTTGCTTTGTTAACGGTGGATGTTTGTGTGTGTAAAGCCCCCTTCAAAGGCTTTGCGTTTGAAAATACTTCGTGTGTTGAATTACCAACTCTCCGAATGAGATGTGAAGTTTACAATTAAAATAAAACACTGACTAAAAACTACAGTATGAGATTTATACAGTGAGAATTGTCATGATTAGTTTTTTAAGGAAAGACGCAAGTTAACGGCGTTTTCCTGTTCATCTCATACCAATCTGCACCCCTAACTTTACTGTTCATTCCATTATAAATTTGTGCCGCCATTAAATTATCCCTAACTTTATTGTTCATTCCATTATTAATTTGTGCCGCCATTAAATTATCTTGTAAGTTGCTCGCAAAAACGCAATAAATGATTCAATAAAAATGAAAGAAGTAACTCGACTTGTTTGAGTCAGTAGGAACAATGAATGAGAATAGCAACCTTAAGTAACCTGGCTTCAGTACTTTGAAGTTTCGGGAAAACTCGCGTAAATAAGCACGAGGTAAGTAGATTCATTCAAGTGTACACTCCAACTCCAAATCTTGACTTACTCTCTCAAGATCAAACTCTCTCATCTCCAGCTCCTGCTGAAGTTCCTCGGCATAGAGAAGGGTGGAGAACCTCGCTCGGTAATTCTTCATTGTTAATGGCTGCAAGGAAATTCTATTTTTAGAATACCAAACATTTTTTACAGGACATAGAAAACTATAATAGCATGGGAAAAAAAATGTTTTTTCAAAAGGAATACTTCCCTCATTCAGTAAGATTTTAGATTACCCATCAGATGTCCCAAGTCTGTTACCCGTCCCCATCAAGAAATGAGCTTTCCATCCTTCCGAGGTTGACATTGCTTGCAACCAAAGTGATATACTTAGTATAGTGCACTTGAATATAGTCCAGAACATTTCCCCACTAGACCTAAAACTACTCATTAAAGATACTTGAACACCATGAAAACACGCTAAAACGTTACGACCATGTCCAACTTCCTTTCTTTGTGTGCGCAATAATCTTTCTTGTCAGCAACTACATCTGGTTTGAAGGCTGATAGCCCAAAATGGGTATACGGTTGGTGAACAATGTCAAACTCTGTACTCGCAAAAAAGATACATGAATATGCAGGATCAAAGGATGTACCTCCACAAGAGCTGGAACAAGACGTCTCAAATCTCTATCTTCCAGGATACACCTTCTAACATCACGTGGGATGGTGTACATCTTTAGCTTAATAGGAAAGATAACTTTCTTCTTCCTATGGACACAAGATCGGGAAAGACTCTTGTAATTGATTTCCATTGCACTTTATCTTCAATATGATATGTAAAATCTTGTAGTGAAAGAACTTGGAAAACCGAGCACCTGATGGGAATCAAACCCACAACTTTCTGTAAAATTGCCGGACGCTCCAAGGGAATTCATACTTAGGTCACTAATCTGGGTTATGATACACAGACGGTATCGCATATTAACTTGAATGTCTAGGCAAATTGGGCAATCACTTGAAACAATAATTCTTAAAATAAATAAGAAACAGGAAATCTTGCTGAGAAAGAACTCGGAAAATCTATCCCAGGTTACAGAACTCTATCTCAGGTAACATAAACTAACCTTGTGGGTCGATCACCAGGAATGACCCATATTTCAGTTTCACTTTGGTTGAGAGCTTTAAGTGCTGTTTCATACTTTCCCCTCCTCCTCGACCTCTCGTACGGTGACCTGGGCATGAGGCTTAACTCTTGAGGATCTTTGATCGTTGCTAGGAGATGACGACCAATTTCAAAACCTTGGAAACTGAACACGACCAAGTGACTAACCCTGCCAAGATTTCTGTTAAGAACAAAAAAACCACCATTGTTTGTCATGTGTGGTTGAGTAAGGGACTATATTGTTCAAAGGCTGGTTAAATTCCACCCTGGGTTAACCAAATTCGAACAGAAATTTGTTCTCTAAGGAAAAATCCAAAAAAAATTGCCAATCCATAACCTTTGGATAAATTTGAACCAAACCTGCACTGGTGATCTGTCTACCTTGAAATGCATCAGCAACCTAAGTTTGGCTTAATTACATCCAAAGATTATGGATTGGCAGCAGATTCAAATAAAATGCAAATTTTTTTGGAACCCCAAACAACGTCATCAGTTATGAACTTTAAATGTTAATATTCAAGAACCATAAAATATTTAGAAAATTATTTTTCCCACCACTATTCCTCATTTGGCAAGGTCTATCCAAGGAAGTAATAAAAAGTTTCACTTCATAGGCACTTTAACGTGAGACACGAAATTAGGCCTTCTAACTAATGTTGACCTGCTCTTTCTGTTTCTGAACACCATTTCTTGTAGTTAACTTAACATAACTGTGGTCACGTGATCTCTCACTGTAAAGACCTATTCTGAAGGTATGAGCTCAATCATTGAGCACCAACACCACAAAAGGTGCGCCTCAATCACGAAGGGCTTCAGCATGCTTATTTCTGAATTTATCTAACCCTTGTACCTCGAACAAAGTTCAATTATAACTAAGTACTGAAAACACTCCTATATTCATTTCAAGACTTCTTTGCCACATCTATATGCAACTTCTTCTTACATAGTTTAAAAAGAAGAAATTATTGACTCACAAGTTGAAAGCTCAGAAAAAAAATTCTGATTCACTAACGGGAGTCGAACCTGCAACCCTCTGATTACCAGTCAGATGCTGAATAGACAAGAATTTAACCAGTGACTGGGCTCCCCATGTGAGTCTCTGTAGCTCAGTGGGTAGAGCATCTGACTGGTAATCAGAGGGTTGCTGGTTCGATTCGCATCAGTGACTTAGAATTTTTTCTGAGCTTTCAACTTGTGAATTGATAATTTCTTCTTCAACTATATATTATCCAACATTCACTCTACTATTAATTTCTTCTTAAATACTAAAGGACTTACTTTGCTTGGAGTGACACAACGACTCTACCAGCCTCTCCTGGGGATAGTATGGTCCCAGGAGCAAGTAGAGAGCCTTGTTGCAGAACCTCCTTAAGAGATAGAGTTTGCAGTTTGCTGTTTTTGTTGCTCTTTGGAACAACATAGCTCTTCTCTTGATCTAACAACAATGTCTTCTCATCAGCCAAATGCAGGAGAAAATGACTGTCATCCCTCAAAGCAGAGCAGGAGAGGAACACTTGGGGCTTGTTTCCTGAATTCCTTTGATAACAAGCAATTTTATTGGTTAACTCTTTCACTCCTAAAGGTGCCAAACAATGAGTTTATATGAAATTATTCTTATATAATTTAGCTCCATAACATTTCTATGAGTAGCTTAGGAGAATACAGTTCTCATACCTCATCTACTGAAAGAGAGTTTGCAACTATGGTCAAATAATTATGGTACTCTGGAGTCCCAATTAATCGAACATGATATAATTATTTTTGAGAAAAAAAAATCCACTCTATACAGCTTACTTCAGGACTGTATGAGTTTTAATTTACAACATTTTCCATTCTTATTGTGCCAGTGTTCAACTTTATTAGCAGTAACTTCTAACAAACTAAATGTCAACTAAAATTTGGAACAACTGTTGATGAGATCTTATATGTGTGGGTATCCATGACTCTTGCACAATGCAAGCACCATCTTTTTCAAAACAGTAGCTGCCAACTTTATAAATGGACTTTTCCACACTGTGCCCATATACATTGTTATTAAACTTTTAAGATCTTTCCTTTCTTCTTTATTATCATTTTGTCCTGTACTGTTGTTAAATTTGAAGATTTTTCCACCCTGTATAATTCAGAAATCCAGAATATTCTCAAAACCAAATTTCTCATCTTTTGTAGATATTATGTTGAGAATTTCAACGTTGGCAAATTCTATAGCTGCTGGAAAGGAAGCTTTGCCTTTGAGCTTGTTTCAAGCATTCCTTAACAACAACAATAAGCAACTTCAATGGTTAAACACATGTTGCACTTGGCATATACAACTTTCACTAACTGCAAACAGTTTTCTGTCAATCTTTTGTAATAGCTGCACACTTAAAAAACTCCTTTTTTAAATTAAAGATCCTGTCCAATGCCAGTTTAAAGGTCTTCAAAAATCTATTCCATACTTTAAACACATCCAACTTGCAAAACTTACAACACTGACTATGTAGCTGTTCTTAGTGAGATTACCATTGAAGTATTTTTAAGATACATTTACTAGCTATTTCAATTGTTACCATTAACTTTCATGTTTGGTGGCCTTAATCCATTACTTTTGATGCTGAGGTCAATTCAAAGTTAAAGTTTTTACGAGAGGAGATGAAAGAGATTGTTCATTGTAAAAGATCAATTGTAAATTGCTGCTACATGTAAATAGTTCGTTTCAACTGCCACTGCTACTAGTCTTTAATAGTCTTTTGTCCACCGCTGCCTGACAGGTTGGTTAGCAATAGTCCAAGGCTACTCTCTTTACAAAACCTATTGGTTATCATGGTAATTAACCCTGGATTACTCTTAGGTGCCACAGAAACACTTGTTGATTTTTCAATTTTTTCTCCATCTCATGTAAACCAGTATTGTAATTGTGTAATAATGCAACACTTGCCTAATCCAAATGCTCATTACCCTACAGTCTCCAACCAGAATATCACCAAAGTCTACAGGATTGGTGATTGTTAAATCTCCCTTGTCACGGACAAGCTCAGCCACCATGCTTCCCATGAATGCTTGGCATTGGGATCCAGTTCTGTTTTAATATCAACAATGGTGAAACATATATGCTTGAAAGTACATAGAGTCACTGATCTTCAGTAAAAACTTCATAGAAATGAATCAGATAACTACAAAAACTGTTACAAGTGAAATCAGCAGTTAAACTTTTTTTAATCAAATGGTATTTTTAGCAGTTAAATTATATTTGGACAATCGAGGTGGATAGTGGCAGAATATCTGGCACTAAGTGTCAAAAAGGTACGAGGTAGAAACACTTTCCACCTAAATTGAAATAGAATAAATGTTTTAATTAGTATATAACAGCAAGGCAACTTATCAAGGATTTTTTTTTCAAAATATATAAAAAGAAAAATTACTAAGAACAAAAACATAATTAACAATGATATTTATAAAAAATTAATTTTGTATAGCGCAGCAAATCATAAGTAGATGCTCTTGAACGCTTTAAGGAATTCATAAAAATTACAGAATATAATTGATATGTATGAAACAAATAAATAAAATACAAAGAATTAGTTAATAAAACAGATTAATTGGAATTAAATAAAAATTAGTTAATTAAATAATTTATAGTTCAAATGCTATCTTAAAAAAAGTGAGATTTTTAAAAGAAGTTTCTTAAGAAAAGCTTAAGAGTTAATGTTAATATTTATATGTTGCTCCACAAAATATTGATTCAAGTTCTTTACAGGATGTGGTGGGGAAAGAAGGATGGGGGAGGGGAAAGTTCTGTATTTTACTTTTTTACTGCTTGACTTCAAGTATACATTTGGCAACAGAACTTTTTTATTGGAATTACTTCTCAATAAATTATATCTTAAGCTGGATATGATGGGAGACGGGGGGGGGGGAGTGGGCTAGTTTTCTCTATTCAACTCGGCAAGGAAACTCAGCAAATGTGTTTTTACTTTGATCACTTGAGGAAAAGGACAACATTTTTTAATTTACAGTACATGTCTTGTTCATGTCTCTGAACATCTTCAGTTGGGATTTGTAAACTAATAAATGTTGTCCTTTACCTCAAATGTTTAACTAGTCTGCTTCTTTTATGTTCACTATGATCACAATTTACTTACTTTTCTTCTTATTTATTTCAAAAATAAAATTTTTGTTACAGTGTATTGTAAGCTAAGGTTCTTATTCATAAATAACCATGGTTTGTTACTGTATTAGCCCCTATATGACCAAAGCTAGTGGTTTTCAACATAAATTAAAGCAGCGAAGGAAGGGGGGGGGGGGGTTTAAGTGGTTTGTTTATAAAGTAGTAACTTACTTACAAGTAACTTAAATTAGCAATGAAACCTAAACTCACTCAAGAAGACTAAACTGTTTGTGCTTAACCAGGCTCAATATTCCTACAATATTAGGAAAAATTGAAAAAAATGAAAACTGAATAAATAAAAGACTGTAAACTTACATGCTTTTAAAAACAGCAGATAGCTACATAAAAGATAACAGCTACTTGTTCACACATACAGTAGTTTTGTTGAAGAGCTTATAACTTTCACGGTTTTTAACGAGGAACATGAGCCAAAAATAATATTTGTGGTACAATTACTAACCTTGCTATTGCGTGTGACACATTCCTTTTCATTTCCACTCTTACTGCCCTCCAGTTTGCTCGCCCCTGACTGGATTCAATAGCTGTTACAGTAACAATATCATCCTTTCGGGGTCGATAGCTTCGTAAGCACGCCCCAACACCAAAATAGACCTCGTCATCAATATAACCAAATCCTGCAGAAAGATTTGTTATTCTCCCAGTGAAGGTCTTCTCGCGTAGAGGCGCTACACTTTTGACCTCGATGACCCCGTCTGAAGGTCTTACAATGTCGAGTTTGACCCAATCCCCCTCGCATGGAATGTAATCCAACCGTAAACACGAACGATCGAAGTTAATTTCTCCATTTACAACAGCTTTTTTAGCTAAAAGTTTTGTTATTGAACCAACAAATGTTTCTATATCACGACCGGTGAACAAATTGTCCGTGTTCCATTCGGACTGTATATCTACTCTGACAGCTTTCCAGCCTGCTGTTTCGCTTTCACGCTTTGCAGTAACATGAACATTAGCCCCGAGTTCGGGGCGACATCCACCAAGAACAATATCAAAAGTAAAGTAGATATCATTATCTATTATTCCTGAACCATCATAGAGGTGTGTTACTGTACCAGAGCAAACTCTTTTCAATTTTGGAGCTGTAGAATTTTGGTTTGTTTTCGAATTTCCTCTTTGCTCCCGTGTTGAAACTGTTGCCTCTCCCGGTCCTAAACTAGCATCCACCCGTCCCGCTTTAACTTGGTTCTCCTCGCTTTCTTCGCCCCAAACAAAACCTGCAATCTTAGAAAGTACTCCGAACATCAGGTTGGTAAAAACGGACAAAAGCTTGCCGCATTGTCCGTAACACTTTCAAACAGACGTCGCTTTCGATTTTGGCCCGCGAACATGTCATTAGTGCCAGTTTCTCTCGGTTTTAATCTCGAGGGCCTGGCGAAAAATGACAAGCCTGTCGTTATTTCAGGCAAGATGGTTTTGTTCAAACTGTTAATCTTTCATCAACCCAAAGCTTCTACATGACTGCCAAGAGATTTAAAAAAAGACTATGAATTCTGAAATTCAATGCATCCTTTTCTGCGAATTTCACCCGGTTGCTGGTACGAAAATTGCTTATCAGGTTCGTCGTTGAAAGATTTTGTCTGGGTTATAAGCAACAAGTCTATCCATATGTTACTATGAAACGCTTTCCTCTGTTAGTTTTATTGTTGTTTTAGACCATTCAGGTGCATTTTTTGCGATAGGTACCAACGGACTTTATAACAAAGGAGCAGTTTGATTGCCTGGCTGTTTATATCATCACAAAACCGGAGCTGCAAAGCAAGCTGATAACAGTGTAAGTCGTCTATCGGTGCAAACTTTTACATCTTGCTAGCTTGTAAGACCTGTTTTTGGTTACATGGCTTTATAAGTTGATTTTATTTGTTGAGTGAACTAGCTAGCAAGCTAACGCCTTTTTTTAGCATGTCCTGCTGGCATTTTTTGCTTTAGTTCTCATCAGCTAGGGCTAGTAACATGTCAGCACTAAGAAACACCTGTATTTAGAACCTAGGGACAACAGATTCAAGCTTTTTAAGATTACCTGGGAAACATTTACTCCCCTAGTAAGGATTCTTTCATTCTAAATCACTATTTCATCCTGGTTTATTTTTAGTGTTTTCAATGAAAACTTATGATTTACTGTCTAACAATAACTTAGTTTATGTAAGAACTTGCTGTTGTATAGAATTATAAATACCAAAAATTTAAAATGCATTTGAATAAATATTAACTACTGTAGTATAGGATTCCCCCATAATAATTCAGTCATCTCTAGTTCTGACAACTCGAGGATTGGTAAAAGTCAATCCCTGTAATTCAATATATCTATAGATAGAATGAGATAGATCTGTTTTGTATGATACTAATTACAGGATCATTGTATACTCTTTTGCAGAAATGCGCTGAAGCACAAACTGGTTGGTTGCCCAATAAGCATTGCAAATGCAAAATACTCTCGCAATGCTCTTCTCTTTAATGTTTGCTTTGTGTTTGAGGAGAATGCAGATACTATGTGCTATGAAGGAGTCGTCAAGAAACTTGCTGGTTATCTCACCACTCTTGAGGTAACACTGCACTGTATTCACTCCAAAATCTAATTATCTTAGATACAACTTACTTTTATTGCTGAACATTTGCTCACAAAGTCATTGTCACTAACCTGGTAGACCTGTTACAACTTTCTTCCTTGGATCGACTCCTTGAAAAGCATGAGGAGAACCTGCTCTTTAAACACATCCAGTGATCAGATAATGAAGAGGAAGTGAAGTTTGATATTATACCCATCAAATTATTTTCTGATCCCCTGACAAGACAGGTTGATGAAGATATTAGAATCAATATAGACCTAGCGAGATAACAAATAATTATGAACTCCAAATCTGAGTTTAGATGTCAAGGATCAAAGTGGTTACAGGTCTACCACGTTCAACATAATGATGAAACCACCAGCATATATGTTCCTTCACAAAAGTGTCATCCCACATGTGCAAAGAAAATCAATTGAACAACACTCCAGAGATTGGGAAGAAAGATTCCAACTCACTAGAGCTCTCAAGAGCCAAAACATGTAAAAACACTCAAGACTGAGGGAAAAGATCCAAAAAAAGTGGGAAAAAAGACTCCCTAATCTGAGAGATGAGGTTATGAAGAAATCTGTCTCAGCTAGGTTATTGAAACTCTCCGAACATAGTTTATGAGCTATGTTACAGTTATTCGTCCAAGCATACCTGTATATTTTATAATTCTGTCAATAAACATCTGATAAGGGTCTTTGTAACAGACAGAGGATGGTTTCTTGTCAAATGAAGAAACCAAAGAGACTCTGCCACAGATCTTGACCAAGATCCTGACTGATCTTAATGAAAAAGGACAGTGCACTATTCCTGTTGGTAAGAATCAAACCTTTGCATTTTTTACCCATTACTGCTTCTCTTAACCTTGATATAGCTTGACCTGGACCTCTAACATAACCTTTAGTTATTTTTACTTTTTAGTAGCAACCTTACTTTTGATTCAACACGCTACCCTTACAGCTATTTGAGTCTGACACTTAACTCTAACATTTTTCCATGACACATTACTGTTAACTTTGACCTTGACCTATTACCCTCATCTTTAGACTTGACACATCACCCTTACCTTTGACCCTGACACGCTGCCTTGCTTTCAACCTTGACACAATTACCCTTATCTTTTACTTTGACACATTGCCCTTGCCTTCAACCTTGACACATTACCTTTACCTTTGACTTTGACACAGTTACCCTTAAGACTTGACACATCACCTTTGACTTTGACAATTTGTTGCCCTTATATTTGGCCTTGACACATCACCCTTACCTTTGACTTTGACACGTTTCCCTTACCTCTGACCTTGGTATGTTGCCTTTACTTTTGACCTTAACTCAATACCCTTATATTTGGCCTTGACACAATAACCCTTATCTTAAGACTGGACACATCACCTTTACCTTTGACCTTGACACATTGTCCTTACCTTTGACCTTGGCACGTTGCCCTTACTTTTGACTTTAACTCATTACCCATATATTTGGCCTTGACACAATAACCCTTATCTTAAGACTGGACACATCACTTTTACCTTTGACCTTGGCACATTGTCCTTACCTTTGGCCTCGACACATTACCCTTATCTTTAGCTATGACTGAAAACCCTTACCTCTGATTTAGATACTATTAAAATTCTCTATGACACTTGCCAAATACATCCATTGCATTTGACCATGACACATTAATTTTTGCGAAACACCCAAGGTTACCTTTACACTGTAAGTTCGAAAAACTTCCCAGAATATGACCTGGAAACAATTCCTTACCTTTAACTGTATGACGTACAATATGTGCTCTTTTGATCTTAACTCGATTTAAAACCAATATCTAGTCTGATACACTATTCATACCTTTGACCTTGATACTCTACATGTACCATTTGACCTTGATATTATACTTCTAAACACCACGGATCTTGATACTCTGTCCATACCTTGATTTACTACTGTTTTTTTTTTGTTCTTTAACGATTGACTCGCTCACGCACCGTATCTGCGATCATTAAAAAAATGACTTTGATACTTGGCCTTTGAAAACTACCTAAATAAAAAACATCTCTAGTTACTATAGTTTTTTTCGTAAACT
The DNA here is from genome assembly GCA_026413305.1 of Hydrozoanthus tunicans. Taxonomy (NCBI): domain Eukaryota; kingdom Metazoa; phylum Cnidaria; class Anthozoa; order Zoantharia; family Hydrozoanthidae; genus Hydrozoanthus; species Hydrozoanthus tunicans. The sequence continues at coordinate 658 of JAOBAT010059275.1, read as the reverse complement.
AAATACATTCTAACCATGCTGTGGTCAAGAATGACAACTACTCATTAACACGAAGTTGCTATTTCATCAATAGATGAAGCAAACATTATTCACCTCAAACCAACACTATTAAGTAAGGAGCCACCGGTTATTCTTGATCACCATGTACCTATCTTCATTTGGGACAGAGAAGTGATTGCATCTTCACAATGGGACATTACAACACAGCAGGTTTGGTTGAGTGCGTTGCTTGATATCAGTGTGTAAAACGAGTATGATAGAAAAGATGACTACATTTACATTAAGGAGAATCCCTGGCGAATCCCAAATCATTAATAAAAATGTGTTGACAGAGTCTCAAATGATTGGTGCTGATGGGTGACAGCGATATACTCTCTTTTATTTTAAAGATTGTTCCCTACATTGATGGATTCAATCATGTTCAGCGCCTTGCAACTGAAGCAGATGTTGACATAAACTTGGTCCGGAAGTGTGTCCAAGACATGATGTAAGTCACACCATAACGGCCTTTACAATTACAATAACTTATAATCAGTACTGTGTAGTTTCATCTATCCAGGAGTTAGATAATAAGATAATCTTGAACTTGAATACACTGGATAAATTCAGAGAAAGTTTTTATAAGCTTTCGAACTCTGCTGAGTCCTTGATCACATGA
>JAOBAT010059264.1:0-26084 GCA_026413305.1 Hydrozoanthus tunicans | reverse complement strand
GATGTTAGAGCAAAGGCAGCACCTTCTCCTCAGTTGTTTTAAGACCCTGAGTGAAGGTCCGGCACCGGGAATCGAACTAGGCTAACCAGGCGGCGGTTGATAGACTATTCTTTTTTTCAAAAACTATTAAAAGCTTTAGAAGGTATTTTCCATGTTTTTTTTCCATACTCTGTTAGAAATACTTGGGATTGCTGAGAAAACACTCGAAAATATTTTGAATTACTTGCTTTGAGTTCGTGATCCAAACCTTTTCTCATGTCCTCCCAACCACCCCGCGTATAGAGTATGAAACACGGAATGTATCTTCTAAAGCTTAATTCCAAAAGAATTTACGAAGAAAAAATGCCTATTTTAGTGCCAAAGCTGCGAAAACCTCTTAAGCTCATTAGACATGTGTATTGTCACATGATTTGAAAGGCGGGAGATAAATCTCATTTTCCCATTCAAAATAATGTGATCATGGCGAATAATTACGTGATTGGAGGCCCAGGGTTGAATTTTATGATTCACATTGAATGCACTTATTTGAAAGCTTATTTCACGGACTTAAAATGGTCAAGTAAGCACTATTACCCATTTACAGTCAAACAGAAGTGTTGCAAAAGCAATTAAAGAACCATATAATAACAATAACAATAACAACAATAACAATAACTGTTCTTGGTACGCATTATGCATTGCCTCAATGCGTTTACAAAAATTTACAGTTGCCTGTGGTACCATAGACAAAATGGCTTCACTTCATTGAAAAAACGAAGGTACAGAGTCACTGGGAGGATGAGACTAAAATTTAAGATGAGAAGAAAAACAGAAGATTGTAACTACAAAACTGAGGACGCGTTTATAAATCTTTTAGAAGCTATACAGCCACTTGGAGGAACTACAAATGGAAAGCATAACTAAGGTAAAAATAAGTTTATAAATCTTTATAGAAGGTACTAGAAACTCGAAAGGTACGAGTACGGGTAGCTAGACAAGACTATACAGCAGTTAGTAAAGATTCATTCCTTGCCTTTTTCTCCAGTGTTTCCAAAGAGCGACTGGTATATATAATCAGAATTGCCAATATTCATTAGGTTATACAGGATCCTGTAACAACAACAACAAACAACAGGGTCGTTTAAACCAGAGAAATAAGGTGCGACTAACACAAGGCGTGCCTTATCTTACGCGCAAGTTTAGCTCGCGCATTACTTCGCACCCAAATTTATTTTGGAGCTGGTTGCCATAACAAGGTTGTACTGGCGAATGGAGTCTGGATAACAATACAAAACCTACGCGTGCGCAACTGGTGATGGCGCCTTGCAAAAGGCGCAAAGAACATGACAAACAATTTATAGGAGAAGCTTCACGCCAAAAGTAAGGCGCGCCTTATACATAATGACAGCTCGAAACCCTAGACTAGCATAAGGCACACCTTATATTTGGCACAACTTGTGTTGTGTTCTGTAGTGTTTATACGACCTTTTAGCGCCTAAGATAAGACACGCCTTCTGTTAGTCGCGCTTTAATTCTCTCGTAAAAATGACCCCAATATCTCAACACTGTTAGCGAGTATCCTCAAAATTAGCATACAGTAACAATACTTCACAAAATAAAACAAATAAGGGACTTACTTTAATCGACTGAATGACACAGATTCCAAAATACCTGAAGTAAAATTTGTTAAATACACAAGTATTCAGTCTCAGAGTATTAGGACGCAATGTGCATGTGTTGTAGCATTCAATGTTTTGACTTGAATTTTTCCGTCTACGGGTACAGTACTACTTACGTACATTCGTTTGAAGTGATTTGACAGGCAACAGAGATATACCTTATTGCTTGAATAAAGCGTGAAACCTGGTGCAACTCCATTAAGTCCAGTTTTACAATAACTACATTAACACTAACAAACCGAAATATTCTTGAAGAAAAACTACAAACGGGAATTGAATTCATAAACTCGTTATGTCCCAACCAAAGAATTCCTGTTTTTTAAAAGGTTCACACTGTCACACAAAAACCCTCTTGATATCGTGCATAGTAAATAAAATTTTAAAACACAGAAAAAACTTTATTAATAAACGAACATACTGCGTCAAAAACCGTTTCCACTTTGCATATAACATAAAACCATTTTGAAACGATCAGGCATCTTCTAGCTTTCATGAAGGCGCATTAGACATACGTTATAATTACTATTTTTAACTATCAAAGTACAAATTTCCGTAGCCTACACGTTGATGGACTGTTTTGTTTGTTTTGATTATCTTTTACATAGCAGACAAATTCTAGGCGGAGTTCGGCCCTCGATTTTATTTAAAATTGCCCTGCAATTGAAGTTTCACGTGGGCAATAACAAATTATCCATAGCAACTAGTTCATCACGCGAGCAAAACTCAAGATGGCGTGTTTACAAAACGAACTTTTGCGCGCATGAAGTCTTGAAAAACTAAAAAAAGTAATAATTTGTCTGCTAGATAATTATTAGGTAATCGAATAAGTCCTCGTCCCTATGGTCGGGCAATCGATTCGAATTAGGCTAAAATACGCGTGATTTTTTTCGAAATTTGACTAGGTTTTATTCGATTTCTATGGTAAACAGATGAATAAACTTATTAACAATTGGGTCCTCACCTTCTCTGTAAACTAGCTTGGGTAAATGAAACGGTTCTAGACACAGATGTAATGGAGAGCGGACATCTCGCCTCTCAAACAACTCAGGGTGGTTACACACCTATAATATAGCATAACATAATATAATTATACTAAATACATAATTTAATAAAATTACATAAAATCTATAATTTACAACTTATCATTTAAAAAACCTATAAATTGTGCAAATAAATACACAAATCGGTTTCACTTCGCTTGTCAGGGTTACCATTCTTAACAATTTAAGAACAAACTTGTTTGATATCTAAGCCATTGCAACACTGTATAAACAGCGTTGTTCTAAAGTTGCACATAGTAGTAAACATTACATGACCCGGGTTCGACGAGTGCGCTCGCCCCCCCATCCTCCCGGCCCCTCCACACACTTCTTTAGAAAAAAAATTATTGCTCGGATTTTGGCGTAACCAAGGGTTAAGCCGTAGCTACACGGTGCAACACTGTATGCAACGTTGCGCGCAATTGAAACCAACTGTAGCCACATGATGAAACCGTCGCTTTCAATGATGCAGGAGTAGGATCGGTTTCTTCTTCGCGCAACGTTGCTTGCAGCGATTTCAAAGGTGGCAACGCGGTGCAATTCTCAGTGTTGCACATGCAGTGCAGCCACAGCTTTAAAGTTACCCAGCCTTTGAGCAACTCAACTCAGAACGATACTATAGTTCAAATCACACGACCGACCAGTGGATTTGGTCTGTTACTTTAGTTTACCTTTAAAGAAGAAACTATTGATCCACAAGTTGAAAGCTCAGAAAAAATTCTGAGTCACTGACGGGAATCGAACCCGCAACCCTCTGATTACCGGTCAGATGCTCTACCCTTTGAGTTTACCTTTCTGAACTGCATCACTAGGTTCATCAGATTACTAGTTGTGGCTGATGTTGTGGAGGATGAGTTTGTGGAGTACACGAGGTCGTCAATGGATATCTTGTTCTTGACCGCCTGGTACAGTCTCTGTTGTCTCGTTGTCAGGCCACAAACAACCTTTATCTCGATCTGAAAGAAAGGAAAGCTTGTTTCTTTAAGAAAAAATTATTAAGGAACATTTACGGCAAAAACGCTTGTTTTGAGTTCTTCGAGATGATTTTCATGTGAGAAACATTGATACGAAAAAAATAAGATTAAAAATCATGCACAAAATCAAAGAACTATGACTTACCAAGCACCTGCATACTGGTTGGTAAGTGGGTTATTAAACTGAGCATTTATGTAATTCGCGCCTGTTTGTTAGCTTTATGGTGCTGACAAAGCTGGACAAGGCCGAAACAGCTATAAACAGCCGCTTGCACTCAGACAGACTCTTAGTATTAATTTTGGGGTCAAGTACTTAGAGCTTTCGTCTGTTCTTCTGATGACTTACTTATAATATTTTGAGGATGTTGTGTATGATTACCAGTATAATACGTTAGTATTTATTTCATAGATAATGATTAAAAGTTGTTATTGGACTTAAGGGTATACCAAATAAGGGTATACCAATAACGAGTTGCTTATTTTGACAGGTGTTGTTTTTACCAGTTTAGAATTGGTAAAAACGTGTTTTTAAATAAATTGGTCACCTCTGACTCATTTATTTGACCAATTTATTCGGTTAAAGTAACCAATTTATTTAATTTATTTGCTCCTGACCACTTGCAAATGATTTAAACAACCAATTGAAGGGCCTAATGCAAAAACGATGTAAGTGACTTTAGATGGAGCTGTTATTTTCCTCACATTTTTCCTATTAACTCTAAATAACTGTTGGGAGAATTTAGCATTTAATACAAAGTAACTTACATCGTTTTTGCACTAGACCCTTTAATTCTTGGTTAAAACTACCAATTTTGTAGTAAATTTAAGGACCAATAAAACTCGGTTAGAATGACCAAGTCGAAGTGGTTAATGTGACCGAAAAAAAGTGTCACCTCTTACCCAAATTTAAAATTTTTTTTTTTGTTAAAATAACCAGCCAGTTTTTACAGTGTATAGTTCTTTCAGGTCTTTGAGGCCTCAGTGTTAATTCACTGCATGGCTGTTTCTACATCATTAGCATGTATATACGCACCACTGCTGATTACTCATCACCAGCCTGATTCCACAAGAGTTACACTAGTTGAGTAGTTAAATTACAGAGAGATAACGAGGCATGGACGGCGGTTTAAGTGATGACTGAATGGCCTAGAATGAAAAATCAATGGGTGAGTAGATTTGCAACAGTACCTTTTCTGATAGCTCATCCTCTACGTCTCGTTTGATTCTCCTCAACATAAAAGGTTTCAAAATCATGTGGAGTCGAGATAGTTGATCTGAAACAAATAACGAACAGATTACTGAAAATTTTGTTTAAGGCAAAATCATTCGTTTAAAAAATTTGAACACAAAAAAACTTAGATAGATTAGATAGACTAGATTATAGATAAGATTAGATAAGCTTTGATTTGATTGATTAGGTAGGTAGGTAGTGGGTGGGTAGTGGGTGGGTAGTGGGTGGGTAGTGGGTGGGTAGTGGGTGGGTAGATAGATAGATAGACAAAGAAGGATGGAAAGATGAATTTTGTTTTGCTACACAGACGAAGAAAAGTAACTTACTTTGATCAATTCCTGATTTGTTCTCTGCGTGGCTTTCAATGTCCTTTGAAAACCATTCGTTAAACTCCTCATGGTTGTCAAATAAAGTTGGCATAATAAAATGAAGTAACGCCCACAGCTAGGAAAATCGGAGATAAACAGTTTGCACTTGTAATTTTCACTTAAAGTGCAAACGAAGTGAAAAATTGTTTACTTCACCAGAAAGACAAATAAGTAATGGCGGTGAAAAGAATTTCATCAAAACCTTTTATGGTTCTTCAGAGATTAAACTTTTAGTCTTCAAATGATAACGTCATGGGTGGTTCCGTCAAATTTGCACTTTTTTAAAATCTGTAGCCAATCCATAACCTTTGAATGTATTTAAACTTGAGTAGGGCTGCTTATTTATCTTGGAGAGACAGATCATCAGTCCAAGTTTGGCTCAAAAGCATCCAAAGGTTATGGATCGGCAGTAGATTTTTTTAAAAATGAAAATTTGTCGGAACCGCTCGTGGCATCAGTTAAAGACTTTAAATGTTAATATCTCAAGAACCACAAAAACTTTGAAAAAAAATTTCACTGCTATTCCTTATTTAGCAAGTTCTATCCACTGAATTGATAAAAATTTCCACTTCATATGCAGTTTAACTATACTTCTTCACACTACGAGTACCGTAGAAGTCTGAAAGTATCTGCCCCCGTTACTTTCGGATTTTGCCGGCAAAAGGGGGCCGCTACTTTTGGGTAGCCGTTATTTTCAGACAGGTAAAATAAGTTACTTGTAACTCGAAAAGAGGGCGTATATCATGAAATTTTTAAGTCGATGCCATTAATATTCATATCCTACAACGTAATGTAACCTGATGAACAAACAGTAAACAAAACAGACTAATCCTTTTTCAAGAAAATTTGTGAGAAGTCTTTCTGTTTTCATAAAAAAACTAAAAAAATCTTTTTCTCGCTTTTTCTCGTAGTTCGAAAAATGCAAAATCGCACTACTTTGTAAGGCTCCAAGTCAAAAAATACTGTTCGCAGCTTGCTAAAACTTTAAACAAAGATAGAAAGATCCTTGAAATAAAAAACGGTACCAGCGTTTTGCAATATTTTGCCAGAATTTGAAAATATTCGCTTTTTCCTGAATTTTTTTGTTTTAAAAAGGCGCGTAAACGTTAAACTGCGGTTAAAAAATAATGAAACATTAATCCGCAAAAGCCCTGTACTGTTTTGGTGGCCTTTGGGTTCTAATTGATTCGGCTTGTAGTTGATGTCATTGCGTTTGATATTTTTTGAGATGGAGCTCTTTGTTTGGAGATGCTTGCCTCTGAAAAACGGGCCTGTAAGAGGAATCAGTTTTTCTCATTTATAAGGAAAGAAACATTTTTGAACGGAGAAACTTTTAAGGTTTCAGAAAATGTATACTATCATAGGGGTAAAAAGTATGCCGCGCGCGCTACGAAAGAAAAACTAAGAACGTACCATTCTGATACCTTAACACAGGCTGAGTATAACATGTCAGTAAGATTTTGTATATAGAAACCAGATAAAAAGACAAAACATAACAAACTTGGTCCAAGTGAACACTAACCAGGGTTTAGTTTTTAACCTATATGTTCTTACCCTACAGAGACTGATTTGAGCTGCAATTTTGGAATTAAGGTCATTCCTCTGTTTTGCATTGCGCAGCTCTTCTGCGCATTTTCACAATATTCATATTTGTACGGAAATTTCACACTAATGGCTCAGTTTTGCCAAACGATTAATGTATTCGCTGACCAGAATCGATTCCATTCATTTGGACACAAATCGAGGCGTACTTAACCACACTCGCCCCAGGCCCCTCGCAGAAAATTCCGTTTTGATGCTAATTTTTTTACTATTTTGCTGAATATCTAAAAATCGGGGACACCCCTTTTTCTTTTTCAGTTTTGTAACAAAATAATTTTTCCCAATTGGTGCAAAAAAATTAAACAATATCTATCGATAGAAAGTACCGAATTTGGGTCATTGAAATCTTTCTGGTCGGTAATTTTTAGCTATTTTTAAAAAGGAACGAGGTAATTTAACGCTGATTAATCATGATAATTAAAAAAACTCCTTAAATGTGTAGCTTAGTCGACTGAAGGTAAAAAAAGTGATAAGAATATAAGTCACCCTAGTATACATCAGTAATGTTTGTTATTGGCGGCCGGGTAAAAAACTGCGATGATGACATTTTTTGACTAAATTGGAATAAAATAACCCTAGTTTGACACTCTGTAACTTAAAAACGAAGTCGGCGACCCCCACTTTTTATTCCATATTCGGAGTCAACATATACAAAGGAACAAACTGACAAAGTTTGAAAAAAAAACTATGTGCGGATTTTTTTCAGGGGAATGACCTTAACAAGTTTTTTCTGTGCAAAATCTTCAGCAAACAGTACTTTATGAAAACGTAAACTTTTCATTATAGAAGAAATTACTGTTTGGATTTTGGCTTAACCCAGGGTTAAAGCTAACCAGCCTTTGAACAACACAGCCAAGGTTTCTACTTTGACAAAGATTACTCTACTGAGACACTAACCTCAGCCATGCTGTTCTGGATTGGAGTCCCCGTGAGCAGCAACCTGTTTCGGCACTGGAAGCCTAGTAGAATCTTCCATCGGACACTAAAGACATATCATATAAAAATCCATATCAGATTATGACTTCTAACTTTCAAACTAAGAAAAATATCTTCTTATGTTTTATGAACACTGAAAAAAACACAAGAAAACGATATATACGACTATTTTTTTAAGCTCCATCCTCACGAAGCATGAAATACAAAAATGTCCAGAAAATTAGAGACACTGAATTCTGTTTATCGCAAAATCTAACTGACAACTTGCCGCACTAACAAACTTTAGAAAATAGATTCAGAAAAGCGTGCGCTCTGATTGGCTGATTATCCATTTCTAAATCTAGATTTACAATATGGATGACGTCACGCAAAAAATCAAACTTTTCGTGGAGTCTTTGTTTCTTTTAAGAATGTCGATTCAGTTGCTAATTTTTTGAAGAGTATTTCTAAAAGAAATAAAACAGTGTCACGCGTGTTTTTACTCAGCTTTAGAAATCTGCTATGACCCAGCAGAACACTCGAAAGCTTCGCCTCGTTTTCTCTCAACGCTTCTAACTGTTCTGCCGCGTCACAGCATTTTTTGTGAAGTTGGTGTCCCATTGTTTGAGCAAAAGACCCACTAGCTCGCTGTAAACGTGAGTAAAGAACACAACTGAGTCCTTTCAAACCATGTGACGTCATAAATCATCGTCGTACGTTTTCAGTTTTATTGGCACTGAATGCACTATTTTGAAAGCTTGTTTCGGGGCTTTTAAAGTCTGGTAAGCACTTTTATTTATTTACAGTCGAATAGAAGTGTTGGAAAAGCCCTCAGAGCTATAACAGTGCCAATGCCAAAATAGCTTCAGCAGCACTTTCAATGACAATCTAGCTCATTGTACGGAGCACAGAAAACTCCACCTCGTAGTTTAGAAGGCTTAATTCACTGGTCATTCACGTGATCTAAATTGGGTATACAAAGATATTTATAGATTTTTTAGAAGCCACAAATTATTATATAAATTATTAATTATTCTTGATTTATGCGAGGGTGACCTTCTCGTATAAACCTTGTGGTTTCTATGGTCATCATCGCCATTTTAACAGTTAAAGGGTAACTGAGCCCTAAAATCAACTTTTGTCAAACAAAGTCTTTAACTGAGTGTGGAAACGATATCTAAAAAAATTATTCGTATCGCACTGACTTTCCGAGAAATTCGAGTTTAAAACACGTTATTTGCCGCATTGTACCGGCGGCTCAGAATTAGGGGTTAAGAGGAGAGAGAGTGAAGTTATGACGTCAGATATGGGTAAGAATTGGCTCGGACTGAAAAAGTTCATCATTTGATAATATATGGCGAACAACGTAAGTTGTTATTTTTACTCTTGACTGTGTAAGCGAGCTTACGACAACGAAAACAGTTCAAGCGCCCGCTCGCTCCCCATAACCTACGTCACACATTACCTTCGTTTACCGCTGACAATTCGACAAGCGCCCACGCTCAATCACCCCAAACGACCCGAAACACGCACATATAAACTAGAATTTCTCGGAAACCAGCGCGACACAAGAAAAAAATCTTTTAGATATGTTCTCAACGCCTTGAAGGATTTCATTTAAAAAAATGTTGGTTTTTGAGTTCAGTTCCCCTTTAAGTATTTATTGTAAAACATCCAATGATATTGATTCTTGTTGGCAAATAAATAAACTTCAAGCTTCAAACATTAAGTATACTAACCTTGAGCTGCTCTTGATAGCTTGAGCTTCATCAAGGACAACATACTGCCACCTAATACGCTGAAAATACCGTACGTCCTGGACAACCTATGACCCATTATGAAACATACATTATCTTACTAAAATAATGTGAAAAACCCCGGTGCATTAATTATTATTGCTACCCGATGAAGTATTAATCTAGGTTGATAAATTTTCGCATCATCTCTTAATTCACCATATGGGTATATTTAGCCCAGCAGTTAGCAGGACACACACCCGCTGTTCCATATACAAAACCACGTTAAGTATCCAGTTCCCCATGTGAGTTCCACTAGCTCGGTGGGTAGAGCGTCTGACTGGTAATCAGAGGGTCATGGGCTCGAATCCCGTTATGGACTCAGAAGCTTTTTTCTTCTTAGAAAAAAAAAGCTTTCGACAACAAGAACAACTCAACCACAGTATTTATCCAAGCTGATAAACTTTCCCATGATATTGATGGGTTACAACTTTTGAAAGAACGGTTTAATTGGTTTAATGGAAAACATTTGAGAAAAGTAACGTGTACTTGACTCAAAAAGCTTAATCTTAAATGTCAGACGAAGAATGAACATGTATTATTTGACTTACTAGCTGGTAACTTGTGATCAGGACATGAAATGGAGCATTATCTCTGTCGTTGATGTGGCTCTGTTTCTGTTGATAGCAATCACAACACATTAAACTTAAATTGCTAGTTAAAGAGCAGTACAAGGGAAAAATCCTTTAACATCACCGCCGTCATTGCAGTCGAGACTCAGTTGGGAGGTTGGGTTTACAAATAGTGTTTTCAGATGAGAAAACAAGTCTCTACCAGAACAAGTTGTAAGAAATGACAGACCTTAAGAAGGCTTATTAAAATTTGAAACCTTCTTGGCACAGTCCCCTAAGCACTTACAAATTTGCCTCCTTTATGGCAGCCTAAAACAAGTTTGAAATTCCTGAATTGAGCAAACGCTTGACAAGATATGGGAGAATTAGTGAGGGAGGGTGCAGGGATGCATCATTAGGGTTCAAACGAAAAAAAAACGCAATCAGTTTTTAACGATTTTTCAAGGCTTTTCAAGGACCAATTCAAATTTTCAAGGACTAGTCCACCGTCACTGTTTTGCGTACCATGCACTGTTTCCTTTACCTAATCTTTCATGTTTTCCTTTACCTCTCCTAACGTTTGTTTAGTAGCTGAGCTCGGTATGGTAGGTGGCTCCTACTAAATCGTTCTACATTTGGTCTTGGATTTGATGGAGCCGAAACCAATTGTAAAACTGCGATATTTTAGGCATCCTACTGATGATCAGTTATTGATTTGCTTCCTGTTTCAGCGACAGTCTGTTCAGTTTTAATTTGGCTCATTTGCAACAGTCACTCGTCTTAAGGTCTGTGCAGTTTGTTTTTAACATATCACACTCAAAGCTGGAGGAACTTCGAGAACATAAAAAAATTCAGACTTTTTCAGCCCGGATAAATGAAATTCAATGAGTTTTCAAGGATAACTGAAACTCGAGGACTTATCAAGGACTTCTCCCGAAATTCAGAGAGTTTTCAAGGATGAAACTCAGAACTTTTCGAGGACTCTGCCTCGAGTTAAGGATGTTTCAAGATTAGCTGAAACTCGAGGACTTATCAAGGAACCCTCCCGAAATTCAGAGAGTTTTCAAGAATGAAACTTAGAACTTTTCGAGGACTCTTTCAGGAATTCAAGGACTTCTCAAGGACTCCTCCTGGAATTCAAGGACTTTTCAAGGACTCCTCCTGAAATCCAAGGACCTTTCAAGGAGAAATGAAATTCAAGAACTTTTTAAAGACTCCTCCTGAAATGCGACGATTTCTCAAGAACGATAACTCAGAACTTTTCAAGGACTCCTCCTGGAATTCAAGGACTTTTCAAGAAATCTTCCTGGAATTCAAGGACTTCTCAAGGACTCCTCTCCTGGAATTCAAGAACTTCTCAAGGACTCCTCTCCTGGAATTCAAGGACTTCTCAAGGACTCCTCTCCTGGAATTCAAGGACTTCTCAAGGACTCCTCCTGGAATTCAAGGACTTTTCAAGGACTCCTCCTGAAATTCAAGGACTTTTCAAGGACTCCTCTCCTGAAATTCAAGAACTTTTCAAGGACTCCTCCTGGAATTCAAGGACTTTTGAAGGACTCCTCCTGCAGTTCAAGGACTTTTCAAGGACTCCTCTCCTGGAATTCAAGACCTTTTCAAGGACTCCTCCTGGAATTCAAGAACTTTTCAAGGACTCCTCTCCTGGAATTCAAGAACTTTTCAAGGACGCCTCTCCTGGAATTCAAGGACTTTTCAAGACTACGTGAACCCTGAATAAGTACGATGAGGGTAAAGTTACCTGGTTCCAATATTTCCTCAAAGACTTCCGGTCGGCCTGGTTTCCCCAATATGGCAGGATCTGAAAGAACATTGAATAGCAAATAAATTTGGTTAATAAAAACAGTTATAGCAGAACTTGGAGTTAGGCTTTCCAGAAGGAATCAGCCAATTTTTGCTATCCAGTCACACTAACACTAAAGATTATGAAGCAGAAAATGGGTTTTTGCAAAAGCATTATAATCTTGAAATGCATTAGATTAGAGTGTAAACGTAAAAGTGATCGAAATAAAAAACATTAATCTATCTTATATTGCAGATTACTGTACCATAAAACAATATTATTTAACCAATGCGAGATTTTTAAATTTGTTTTTAGGAAATGGAAGAAATAAAAACTTAATTTTACAGGAAACTCGAGAACCTTAAGTAGTTTAGTTTCTGGTTTTTTTTCATGCCTATAAATTGAAACTTTCAGGTTTTCCAGGACATTTAAATATCTTGTTTGTTATTTGACCACAAACTTTTCATTTTTTCTTCTCTTTTCAATATAGTTACCTTAAACAGAGGTACAAATCTTGACACTTCTTGCTGCCAGTTATGAAGGGTTGATGCTGGTGCAACGATCAAAAATGGACCCCATTTGTTCTTGGCCTGTTTATCAATCACATGGAATAAAAACAGTTTGAAAATAGCTTCTGATGAATGGCCTTAACACCAAATACAAAAACCAAAAGTATTTTAGGATACAACTAGGATGGTTATGAAACATAATTCCCTGAAGGTTTAGAACTATGAGTTTTCCAGGAATTGTTGGTTATCTATACTTCCAAAATATTGCTTGGTGTTGCATTAAGAAGGAAGGGAGTGGGAATGGCGTTACATTTTGGAGTCAGTCCGATAAGAAATCCAAACCAACAAAAATCACTGGCCTAGTATCAGTCTAAAGAAGACCCTCGCAAACTATTTCCTCTTGGAGCAACCAATACCTTAAGTAACTTCTCATCAATTTGGTTGTGATTGCAATAGAAACTTAACACCAGTGTTATCTGGTTTTAGGTATAGGCTGCTAATCCAGTGTTAGGTATATAGTTTTTTAAAAAAACTACGGTAGTAGTTGTAGTACTATGTGATAAATAAATTATCCTCGCCGTGAGATGATATAAAAAGCTGACGTTTCGAGCATTAGCCCTTCGCCTGAGCATCTAAAGAATCTTGAAAACCGAAAGCGTTAGCCCTTCGTCTGAGCATCTAAAGAATCTTGAAAACCGAAGGCCTAATATAGGTACTCAACGAGTAAAATATGCAGTAAGATTGAATACGATTGGTGAAAACAGGGCAAAAGAAAGTAAATAGTGAAAACCAATTAAAGTCTTGTTAATGAAAGCGTTCATTAATTCAATTGGGAGCCTTTTTGTCGAGCTTGAAAATAAGTTTTTGTTCTTTTTTTTGCGTGACTCAACGTTTAATCCAGCGTCAAACTGTGTAGGTCGCACGACGCTGTTGAAACCATGACACTTAACACCAAGTATAAAATGAAACTATTTCTTAACTCTGGTACAAAAACTGGTGTTAAACGTTCTGCCCTTATGCACTTGCTACTTACTCGAACTTACCTCAGCTAAAAGTGACAGGAAAGCAATACTCTGGACTGTCTTTCCCAAGCCCATCTCGTCTGCTAAGATGCCATTGATACCCTGCAAAAAAAGGTGCTTTTAACGATCAATTAACCTCAGCATGGAGTAGTCTAATCTTACTAGAATGGATTACAACGGAAAATGGGTTACAATTCACCATACAGAAAAAAAGACCCGTACATTTACCAACAAATCTTAGTACATTAATACTCTGAAACCACCTATAAAATCGCACAGTAGGAATCTTTAAACTTCAAATTTGGCAAGCAAGATGTTGTTGGTAGAAACATGATTTTCACCAACTGTGGTTTCCTCTTAGTCTATTCATGTGGTGTTAGGTTTCGCAAGGCATTTTGGGTAAAATATAGCGCCGCTTTCTTTTCCCGTACGGTGGATTACCAACTAAAAAGGGTTAGAATTTGTAAAATGGGTTACAATTACTAACTGAAAGGAGTTAGAAAATTGGAAAGTGGGTTAGAATTACCAGCTTACTAAAAACAGTTTAAACCAGCTCTTTAAAGTACATTCTTCAAATAACTAAATTCTTATGCATTCAAAGAAAAATGTGTTCTACTGTTTACTTATTGTGTCTATCAAGGATAAGTGATCCTTAGTAAAATACATGGTATTGAACGAAGTTTATCCTACCTGGTCATAAAGATTGAACAACCAATTCATGCCCTATGGGGAAAAAAGATTGTTCAAAGTGCTGAAGTACAATTTCAAGTCCCAAAATTCCTGAGTTCAAATCTTTAAGCCCTAAACATGTATGACAAATTAATTTCATTAAAGTAATTTCTCCTAAGTGAGCCTTGTAACTTTTTTTTTGGAAGAATTTCACTTAAATTCATCTTCAGTAGTCAACCCCCATTTCAAAAAAAGCTTAGTATTTTGCACCAGTTAAATAAGGAGAAGTCAGATCTTGATAAAATGATGGGATCGAAGAGGTGAAAGAGTTCAGTGAAAAATTGATGTAAATCCTTACGTCCTTCAAGCATTGCTAATGGAACTCATCCTTTTTTAACCCTCAGCGATGCTCTTACTATTGAAAATTAAAAATTAATAGAGTTTAAAAAAACTTAACAGAAGAGATTTTGGAAAATAAATACTAACCAAATCTTTCAGCTGTTCAGTTCTACTGTTAGCAAAACATGCACATTACCTTGAGCTGGTAGGATTTAAGGGTTCCTCGAAATATTGATGGTTGTGGATGATCTTTTGTCATGTCCAACATGGGGTTTGCAAGGCTGAATGTGTTATCAACTGCAACAAAATAAAATGTTCGCACTTGCAAGTGATAAACAGTTGTTGACATATCTTTAGGAAAACACCCTACTAGACAAAATTTTGGATATAAAAATTTTGTTTCCAAACCTTTCCCTGAAAACAGTTTTCACCTTTGATCGGTCAGACCGTTAGGGGTAAGTTAAGAATGCTAGCTGAATCAACATATTCTAAAAACGATAGTTAATAACTACCAGAAAATAAACCCGAGATAACGTGCGCTCTGATTAGTTAAAGCTTCGTTTATAACTGAATAGAAACCGCGGTATGACGTCACATAACGCAAGAAAACAGTTTAATGATTTTCTACTGTGTGGACTTGAGAGGTTATTTTCTGGAAGGAATAAAACAGCCTCGCTTGTGTTTCTAGACAAAAACAGAGCAGGCTATGTTGTTTCACCTCGTTTTCTTTTCAACACTTTTCTTGTGTCCTGCCACGTCATAGCTGTTCTATTTTCATCTAGGAATACTTGTTTTATTCCCCTTATAATAATCATAGACATTGAAGCAACTTCTTTCATTACTTACAAAATTCTTGTGACAAAACTTTCTTTTTTCCACTCTCTTGCTGATAGCTTGAATCAAAGTCTTTGGTCTAAAACAACAGAAAACCATTTGACATCAAACAGTAACTAAGTAATCAAGTGTGACAGTATTTTTTAAACGGTAAGTTTATAACTGAATGTTTAATCCTATTTATAGACTCATAATATGTGTAAAAACTACTCAGTTTCATAAAAAACATAGGTTTAAATAAGACATAATTCATGAGTAATAATCTTCTTTGAACATCGCCCTTTGTTTTTGGCCTTGAAAATGTAGACATAACTTATTTATTGCACTAGTTTAAGTTAAATTCAATCATACAAAAGTTTTTGAAATTAAACCACACCCACTTAGAACTGCCTTACTTAATTCCTGCTTAATTACTGTTTCACCTTGAAGTTTGCAATAGCCAACAATGAAGAAAAGACAAGTACAGGGTTCACACTGAAAATGAGGAATGAAACTCCCTAGACTTTTCCATGACCAAAAAATATTGAGAAACCAAATAATCTACTCCAAAAAAACAAGTTACTAATACTTTAACCCAACTCTTAACACCAATTTCACCTTCTGAACACTGAAAGACAGCGTAACGTTCAAGAATGAATTTAGAATAAAACACTTAAGTTTGTTAATTTAAGACAAACTCATCAAAGGTTTAAAATTTTAAGAAAATTCGTTCTCCCAATCGAAATTAATTATAAAACCAACAATAAAATTCCACAAATTTTTCACGACCTTGATCATTTTCCCCCCAAGTCCATCACTTTTCCACTCCTAGAAAATGCATTTTCAAATTCCATGACTTTTCTTGACCGTGCGAAACCCTCGGTACCACATAGAAAACACACTTCATACAAGCATTAGGTGAAAAAAATGTATTTTTAGGTAACTAACCCTATTGTCCTGATCTTCAAAAGCTTTGTGTGCATTAGTCAACGCTTTGTTCTTCATGGCCTCACTGTCTGTGTATTGAATACAATGTTCACATCAGTTTTACTGAAAAATTTAATTTCCTAAAGCTGATCTTGTCAAGGCTACATACTATCATAGGTATAAGATATAAATATTTTATACAAGCTTAAAAGAGTATAATGCTGATCCCAAAATAATAATGCAATCTGAATAAAGCAATTTCATACCAAATTATCAGGATTGTTCTAAACATAATAATTATTTACATCTAAGAGAACAACTTGTTCCATTTTCTAAGTTTGTCATCTGTTGGAAAAATTCTAAGAAGACAAGTTTAGATGATCCAATATTAACATCCGTCCCAAGAGAATACAAGGTTCCTTTATCTTCCAAATTGTGTCCATGGTATAAAATTAGAGTCTAAAACCAATACAAAAAGGATTATTTACCACAATAATATCAATTGTCTGTCCTAAAAATGCATTTCTCTTACCATAGTTATCAGAATTCTCCATGTCAATGAGAACTCCACCCTGAACTGATTTGATGTTCTGTTTGGTTGATGGCTCATCAAGCTTCTTAAGTATTTCATGTGCAGTGTCATCCTGACCTGATGTTGATAAGCCTAAAAAATGTTGACAGCAGTATCAATTACTGCTGGTGCTTGTACCACTTTTAACACATTGTTTACTAAATTTATAGTTATAAAAACTAAGTCAAAAGCTGCATTCATGTTTCTATAGAAACAGTAATGGTAATTTTTTTAGTTATACATCGCAGAAAATTAAAATTTGAAAATGCTGGCATTGACTGTAGTCAATCATTTATATATAATTTAAAGTACTAGTACTTAAGCAAAAAAATTGAAGTTTGGTGAAATTGTTTTTTTTTACTGAGGCTCAATTCAAACTAGCAAAAATTTCAGACATCTTGGTTCACAACCATGTTTTCAAGGGACTTAGTTGTGATATCATTCCCAACTTGTAATATTGAGCAAATAATGAGATCTTTTCTAAACACAACTTTAAGGTCAAAAGAAATAAGAACTATAAGTGAAGAATAGGAATCTATTTCTGAATCAAAAATCTCTGATTCATACTTGTCCATCTTAGTGTGTTTTGAACCAGAGATGTCTGGGATTATATCATAACCCAGTTTCCCTAAAACACAGTGGTGAACTAACAAAACTAGCACTTCAAATGTGTATAAAAAATCGAAAATACAACCAATTTCAAAAATTCATTTCTTAAATCCTTAGTTTCCAAACACTTTAAGTGGATATAAAAAATTAATAACTGTTAGTGTTATAGACGTTTTAAAAAAAATTAATACCAATTGAAACTAATATTTCAGTTCGTCAATGCTGCACACAAAATGAAAAATAATTCTAACAAGTACGACCATGCTACAGGACCAGCACTGGCGGTGTTACTGTATTGCTAAATACACCTTAAACAATCTACTTATGAGTCGTTTTTGATGTAAAGATGTAAAATAAAACTTTCTCAGTATCACACTTCAACGGATTTGCAACATAACATGTTTCTCAGTTGCTCTACGAGCACTAGAGTGCAACATGATCGCCAAAACACAAAAGAAACTTCTTCTATTTTGACTTGATATATCTCAATGAATATCAAGTAAAAATTTGTGTTATACGGTACAATTAAGAATTGCTCGTAGAATCTTTCAGGATTCAAAAATATATGTCTTAGTTAGTCAGTCAATAGAGATTTCTGCTTTATATATTACCACTGTGGAAACAATTATATTTTTTGGCAACCTGGTGCCAACTAAAGCAGCCTTAGTTCTTTTAATCATCTTTGACTATGCAAATTGATTTTCAATATTAATTGTGAACACCGTGTGCAACGAAAACCAAAAAATCTTGTAAATTTTCTCAAATTCCAAAATTCAAAATTCTAACTCAGTCAATCGATGGGGATTTTTTCTTAGGTTGGTTGTTGGAAGTGTTATTGCAATCTGATGCAAACTGACAGAGCCTTAGGGTTTTTTTCAAGAAATGTTGCACTTCAACAACAACAGACACAACAAGATTTGCAGCGTTTGGGGACCAGTTCCTGGACGTCCAAAAAGTCTTAGTACTAAATTTCTTTAAATTTGCAATGCGACTCATAACGACTTAAAGTCCCACGGGACCTCTGTGTATTCAAACAAGTTTTCAAAACTTTTACAGAATCATAATTTTTCTGCTTAAATTCTTACTGTAGCACACAGCACAGTACCTTGGATTTTCTTGCTCATGAAATGTGCATAAAGCTCTGTCTGAGTGATTAAGAAGTTCAGTTTTCTTTGCTGCCTTCTAGCCTAAAAACAAAGTATAAACAGAATCAATTTATCCCTTCCAGCCCCAGTCAGTTAATAATCAACATGTAATTTCCTATACCACATACAAAGTAAGTTAGCTTGGTAAACAAATGAGAAAATGAAAATTGAACACACAAAGAGGAAGATGGCAAGTAAAGTTCTCCTAACACTTTTTCAATACAAGTTTTGGCTTGAGATGGAAGAACTTAACTAATGGTGTTTATTAAATTGTTCCTATCTGCTACTTACTAATGCTTTCAGCCCTTATAATGTCAAACAATTTTGTGTTGCTAGCTTTCCCAAACTTTATCCCATACATAGCACATTGCCAGTTTAGGTGAGTTTTCGGTACCACTCCATGTTTGTGCAACTCCCATTTTGTAATTACCAATTGAAAATGTCTTTTTTGTGTGAGTTATGTAATTTTAAGGATTAGGTCCCCTCAAAACCCCTCTTCCCCCCCCCCCCTTTTCCCTGCTTCTAGGCAGTTCTACACAAACCTCAACCAGTTCATCATCAAGTTTCCTTTGCTCCATTGCTTCCTTCTCGGCTCTCTTCCGGTGCTCTTTCTCAACCTTGTCGTACTTCTTCCAGTAAACCATCATCTGGTGACATAAAAGCCATCCATTAGCAAACCCTCCTCATCTTATCAGAAAAGCTCAACTGTAGCCAACAAACATGTACTCAAAAGCTCAAACTGATGCTTAGACTTGGATTTCTGTGGTCAGTAATAAACATCTAAGAAAAACTTAAATCAGTCTTCCAAAAAGTTCACAAACTGTAACTGCAAGAGACCACAGTTTTCAGTACCGAAAGTCTTACTACTAATAACAATTCCGTTAATCTTTTACCTCTCAGTTTGAATAATAGATAGTTTAGGAAGTTGTCAGTAATCTCATTACCACTGTACGTGTACATTTTTATACTTTTTCAACAATTAATAGTTAAGAAAACCGAAAATAATCATTTACAAAAATGGTAAATTTATACTCCGTTATCATCAAAATACCAAGTTATTGTACTATTCTTTCAACTCAACAGCCGCCTGGTTAGCCCAGTTGGTTAGGTGCCAGTCTGTCGTGCAGGAGGCCCAGGTTACATTCCCGGTGCCGGACCTTCACTCAGGGTCTTAAAACAATTGAGAAGAAGGTGCTGCCTTTGCTCTAACATCTGCAATCGGTAAGTTCTTCTCATCTTCTCAGATACTGTAAGGACGTTAAACTGTAGGTCCCGGGTGGCAGGCCTCAAAGGGGAACTCGAGTCCTATTGCCTGTTCTCCTGTGACTGCTTGAGTCAGAATATTATAAAACAAAACAAAACAAAGCTTACTTCTCTTGAGAGCCTTCTTGCCCTTGGTGGAGTTTGCATGGCCACTTTCTGAGAACGAATGGCTTCTCTCCTCATCTCTTTCTGACACATTTGTGCAAGCTGTACAGGCAATTATGTTCCAACAATTTTTAATTTTTCTAAATACTGTACAAACCTATATTATATTATATTAACCTAAATCTAGATTTAACTTAAAAACAATTTTCCAAAGAATTAAGTTCAAGATTTCTTTGTATTAATAACTATTATAATACTAGAAACTAATAAAATAATACTAAATAAAATACAAAATTAATATCAATAAATTCTATTATTTTCAAATCAACTACAGCTTAATTTCGTATCTTAAAATTTAACCTACTTTCAGTGTAAGGATAATGAAGTACTTAATAAAATTAATAAAAACCATAGGAATTTCAATTTCGGGGGAAATGTATTATGCTCAGTACATTAAGACACAAAAAACTAAACTGATTCTTGAGTCTAAGTGGCTCATAGGGCAGGCACTTATGTCCAGTTCCCCTAGTGCTAAGCGGATGAGAGTTTTTGGCTTCCCCTGGACTGGACACTAAACCGACGCAGGTTAGCTCCCAGCAGAACTGGTACTCATTTATACAGCTGAGTCGACTGGAACAAAGTCAGGTAAAGTGTCTTGTTCAAGGACACAACGCAGTGGTCTGACAGGGGCTCGAATGCACAACCCTAGGATTAAGAGTTGAACACACTAACTGAAGGGCCTAGTGCAAAAACAATGTAAGTGACTTTAGATGGAATGTCATTTCTCCCCGCATTACTCCCATTATCTCTAAATAACTGTTGGAAGGATTTAGCATTTCATACAAAGTCACTTACATCAATTTTGCACAAGACCCTTGAACTACCCAGCCACTGCACTGCAGACATTAAGGCATGAATGATTAAATAGAAAAACAAACAAAGGACAATCGTTATATACATGATGAAGCACTCAAAATATCGAGTACATTCAACTAGAAAACATTCACTGAAACTTGAAAATATGGAAAATACTTTAAACAACATAACATTTTAGTCATGAAATGATTCCATATGAAGTTTGTAACTTGGTTAGAAGCACTCAACTTGTGAAGCATTTTCTTTTCATCAATTATAACAGTTGTTAGTAACTTAAATACTGTACCTTTTTAGCATTTGTGAGCATGTTGTTTCTTGCAGAAGATTTCTGTCTTTGAGTCTGAAGAAAACAACATTTGACAGGTCATTTTAAAACAAAAGTTAAATGATTTAATGTGCCTATGACATGAAGTATTTTGTTACATCTGGAAAAAGACCTTTCTTATTGAGGAACAGCGGTTAAAAAATTTTGTAAAAATCTGTAAGTTAATTATGGTTAATAAGACCTTAACACTGTTATTTCCAAATGATGACGTCAGTTGTTGGGCAGGCTAATTTCCAATTATTATTTTTTAAATCTGTTGCTAATCCTTAACCTAGTTAAACACTCCGAAGAACACCTCAAGATACATCATCAGCCCAGGTTTGACTTAAACTCATCAAAATGTTGTGGATTGGCAGCCGATTAAAAAAGATCTGAAATTTGCTTGTCCAACAAAATAATGACGTATAATCAGTGGAAAAAATTAAATGCTAGTATCTCGAGAACCATAGAAGATTTTGACAACAATTTTTTTCACCAATATTCCTCATTTAGCAATGTCTATCAGCTAATTATAACGTAACAAAATATTTCACATCATAAGCACTTTAACAAAAGTGGAGATTTTTAACCTGGCGAAGAGTATACAGTCATGATCAGTAGCATCATTTGTACACAATGTCCTGAAAGTTTTTATCCCCATTTTGAATGCAAAATCTAGCAATATTTCTAATTTGGATGTTTTCTAAGAATACAGTACTTATGTAGACCACTCAAAGAAAAATTTGTCTACTTTTTCTGCATAACTACTGAGCTCAAACATGCTTGCAGAATTTGTTAGAAGGAATACAGTATTTAAGAGTTTTACATTTCTTCAGGCATGGCAACACAACTGTTAAAGGAATTAAAAATTCAGTGCAAGCTTTGAACACTGATATTCATCCATGCATAAAGCAAGACAAGAAGGTATATTAAGGTAGATGCTTTATATTTGCTCCTTCACATTACTATACATTATTTATTTAATAATTTGTATATTTTGTCATTTTCCATCTACTTAAACAATTTTTTTTCTAATTTTTGCTTGGGGAGCAGGTTCCAATGAGTATTTTGAAGGATTTTCACTAATGATTGAGCAAAAGGAAATGTACAATCTGAACAGTTTAAACACAAAACGAATTACCTTCTCTCAGAACTAGTTGGAAATGATCTTGTTCAGAATAAACGCTTACCAAAGAAAGCAAAACACTAAATGAAAAAGAGTTAATTATGCTACACTGAAAGCTTTTCTTTCAATAACTGTCCTAAGGTATAATGTTAAACTATTGTTTCATTGGGAACTCCATACTTTTGCAGCTTGGAAACTGATGCTAGATATTTCAAATTTAAAGCAGTTATTTTATTTTTAGGCAATAAGAAAGATGTTTTTGTAGCTAGTTTCATGCTATCTATAGGGTCGAGTTTGATGTACAGGAGTTAAGAGATAATCTAAGCTAGAAGGCAATTGGTTAGAAAGAAACTGACAGTATATGAATAAGCAAAAAATATGATAATAATTTAATGTAATGCTGCCTCTTACTCTTGGAATTTCCTTCCTGACAATGTGTCCCCACAGTTTCCTTCTCTTGGCATCAGCTTCTTTACGACGAACAAGGTTCTTCTTCAAATTCTTTTCTTCAATCGTAAGTTTTCTTTGTTCATCATCCTGCAATTGTTTAAAAAAAAAATACATATAATAAAACCCTGTCACTCAAAATTATTTCTTCATCTCTGACTTCTTTTTGTATAATAATAAATAATTAACAATGTTTCAAACAATAATAATCTAATGTAAAATCTTTAAAAATCAACATAATATTTATAAATTGTTATCAAATAAAAAGATGTTCACATTACTTTGAAACTACTTAATTTATAACTAATAATTAGTAATACCTGGTCATCTGCTTTTTTCTTCTTTTTCTTGATTTTTATTTTTTCCCGTTTTACTTTCACAAGTTTCATTTTTCCTGTTGTGAAAGATTTACAAGTAAAATTAACATTTTAAGAAAACTCAAACAAGTTAAGAATAAAAAATTGCATAATTTATGGCAATCATAACTGTTCTTTCACACAAATTATCTTGAAAAAAATAACATGAATTGCCTCACAATTTCTGATTTTTTAAAACCAACTTTCAGAACTCTGAATAAAGTTGAAATCAACAATGTTTTTAACTAATATTATATATATTAATTTTATGAATCAAAATATTTGAACTCCTTTTAACTGTTTTGATCCTTAAATATGGTGGTAAAAGATAACAGAGTTAAGGTGGTTTATTTCACAATGAAAACTTACCATCTTTTAACTTCCTTCTCTTAAGTTTCTTGTTGCCAAATTGCTTCTGAAAATCATAGTACTTATCCTGGTTTGAGTTACATAGCAAGCTGGCCCCATAGTGTTGGTACCTCTCCAACTATTGAGAAAAAAAAATTCAGTTTTAAGTCCCTATCAAGATTATTTTTTACTTTTCAAAAATGTTGTCATCTGTGAACTCAAAATTCAAAAAACCAAAGAAAATGTCTACGTCTAAGTATGCTTTTTAATCCAAAAAAGGTTGGAATATAAAATTAATTTTGACCGAGCAGGCTGGGGACTGGTAACCTGTGACATAGCAGCAGTGAGTTATGTGGTTTTTGTTTAAAAAATTTCATTTCTGTTAAAAATGTTGTAAAATTTTTATTCAAACAATTTCAAGGGAATAATTAATCATTGATTAAAGTTACAACAAGCGCGTCAATGCAAAGTCCTATTGTAGCCAGAATTGACTTTTTGAGATAAAAATATTGTCTCTGCTTTGTGCCTCATGCTACCTCATATGTGTCCTGCTAAGTCATCATTGCATGCTTCAAGTCTAAAAAATGTAACAGGAACAGCGAAAGGGTTTTAAATATTTTTGAAAATTCTAATATTAAAGGGCTCTAATTTTCATCTGGAACTTAAAAAAAACTAAGCTTTATAGGAACTTTAAAGAAATCCTCAATCCACTATGTAACATTAAAAGGTTCTCTCATAAAGTTCCCATATCAGCTGCTCAAATTTGATAATTCTGTGCGTATAACTAATTCCAAGCAATTTAGTTTGACCAGTTTTTTGTTTTAAAGTGCATATGAAGGGAAAAATGATAGACCTTGCTTAATGAGAAGTAGTGGTAAAAAGATTTTGTCAAAATCCTTTATGGTTCTTGACATATCAATAGTTAAATTTCTCAACTGATGACGTCATGTATGCTTCCAACAAATTTGCATTTTATTCAAATCTGTTGCCAATCCACAACCATTGGATAAAATTTAGTCAAACCTGCATCAATGATCTATCTACCTCGAGATACAGCAGCAGCCAAAACTTTGCTTGAAAACATCCAAAGGTTATGGATCGGCAGCAGATTCAAATAAACTGCAAATTTGTCAGGAGCATACATGACGTCATCAGTTGAGAACTTTAAATGTCAATATCTAAAGAACCATAAAATGTTTTGACAAGATTTTTCCACCACTATTCCTCACTAAGCAAGGTCTATCCACTGAAGTAACAACATTTTTCCCTTCATATGCACTTTAATTTCCCATGTGCTGCCATTTTGATTTGTGACGTAACTTTATTGCAGTGCCAATTGCCACTCGCAATGGTTTCTGAAAATTTTACAAGTTTGAGACACTGTGGAAAAAAAATATTTGACCAAATTTCAAAATTTTTTTGCAGAAGTACTTTAAATTATATATGAAATGATTTGATCCAAAGAAAGTTGTTAGCGTTATATACACTTTAAGTGTTTATAAATACATATTTGGATCCCTTAGTATTGCCGTTCACTGAAGTTTTCACGGACAATGTTCATTTGTTGTATCAATGATTTTTCCAAGACTTACATCTGCATCAAGTGCATACATTTGGCACGCCTTTTTTCGCTGTATGTGTAACCGTAACAGTTCCTGCAGCTCATCCTTGGTAAGAGGTTCATCATCATTTGACGTATCTGAACTGTCACTTAAAAGCACCTCCTACAAAGGAGATGTTGGTTAGCATGAGTCAATGAAGATGGATTTATCCTGAACCTTAAGCCCCAGAAGAAAAATACGTCTGATAGTTTGACTACATGCATTGATGCTTGGCTTGACTAAAACCCAGAAATAATATAATTATGTAATAAAACAGTCCCAAATAAGGCCTATATGAGGAAGAAACTTAGACAAAAATAAATAATTGAATGTACATATTATATAACTTATATACTATTACTAGGACAATCAGATTAATAAACATGATACACCCAAGGTTCAACATACACAACAAAGTTCAAAGGTTTTGCAGCTTTGTCACAACAAAAATCAAATAAAACACAGAGTTTACTAACTAACCTTGAGCCATTTTCGTTCTTTCTTGACTTTGGTAAAGTTGTATAATCTAGACTTATCTATTCTCAGCTCTGTTAGAAATAAAAGACAAAGACAGCAAACATATGATTAGAAGAGGTAAAGCCACAAGCTCTGACATTATGTAATCTAAAGTTCCTTTTAAACTACTTGGAAATTACAGTTGAACCTCTATTAAGTGGTCCCACCCTTGAAACTTTGAAAAGTGGCTGCTTAATAGAGGTTGCCTGCTTAATAGAGGCATCAAACACTGCAGCAGTTTACTGAATCTGAAAATTCTGGAATTTTTAAAGTGGCCGCTTAGTGGAGGATGGCCATTTAATAGGTAGTTGCTTAATAGAGGTCAGGCACCCTACTTGATAATGAGAATGAAAACTAATTTTAAAGAAAACAAACCACAGATGACGAAGAATGAAATTCTCAAAAGACTGTTGGGAGAATTTGACAACATCACACAAAACAGGCATTCTTCTGGCTGAAAGAGTTATATGTTTCAACAGCATGAAACAAAACCAGCATTAGACTTATGTGAATTGTATTCAAGGCCGAAATGATTGAAATTATTCAATGGTTGACATTGCTTTCATGTAGCAAACTAAACACTATAATAAGCCCCTCCCACCCCC